>PVJC01006969.1:0-22394 GCA_004026665.1 Murina feae | reverse complement strand
GTTCCACATGTATGTGAGATCATAAGGTATTTGTCTTTCTCTCACTGGCTTATTTCACTTAGCGTAATACTCCAGGTCCATCCATGCTGTCTCCAAGGATAACAGATCCTCCTGTTTTTACGGCTGTGTAGTATTCCATTGCATAAAAGTACTACAGCTTTTTGATCTACTCATCTGCTGATGGGCACTTGGACTGGTTCCAGATCATGGCCATTGTAAACAGTGCTGCTATGAAGCATATGTTCTTTCTGATTGGTGTTTCAAGATTCTTAGAATATATTCCCAAAGTGGCTCACTGGGTCAAAAAGCAGTTCCGTTTTTAATTTTTTCAGGAAATGCCATACTATTTTCCACGGTGGCTGCAGCAGTCTGGTTCCCACCAGCAGTGCACAAGTGTTCCCTTTTCTCCGCATCCTCCTCAGCACTTGTTTGTCGATATGTTGACGTAGCCATTCTGACAGGTGTGAGGTGATATCTCATTGTCATTTTTTTGCATCTCTCTGATGATCAGTGACTTTGAGCATTTTTTCATGTCTCTCGGCCATCTGTATGTCCTCTTTTGGGAAAGTGTCTATTCAGGCCATTTGCCCATTTTTTAATTGGATTGTTTGTCTTCCTGGTGTTGAGTTGTATATGTCCTTTATATATTTTGGAGATTAACCTCTTATCAGATGTGTTATTGGTGAGTACAATGGGTTCCTTTTTCATTTTGTCGATGTTCCTTTTGCTGCCCCTCCTTTCTTCCCTCCCTTCTCCTCCTCTTTTGTCTCCTATTGTTCTTCCTTTTCTTATCTCTTAAGTGGTGTCTCCCTCGTCACCCTTATTGGCATCTCAGATTGCACAGTTGGGGCCTGGCCGGCTTGGCTCAGTGGTTGAGCATAGACCTAGGAACCAGGAGGTCATGGTTCGATTCCCAGTCGGAGCACATGCCTGGGTTGCAGGCTTGGTTTTCAGTGTGGGGCGTACAGGAGGCAGCTGATAATGATTCTTTCTCATCATTGATGTTTCTATCTCTCTCTCCCCCTCTTCCTTCCTCTCTGAAATCAATAAAAATATATTTTTAAAAAAAGATTGCATGCCCTGGCTGGTTTGGCCCACTGGATGGAGCATTGGCCTGTGGACTCAAGGGTCCCAGGTTTGATTCCGGTTGCGGGCACATCCCTGGTTGGGGGTGTGCAGGAGGCAGCTGATCGATGCTTCTCTCTCATTGATGTTTCTAACTCTCTATCCTTTTCCCTTCCTCTCTGTAAAAAATCAATAAAATATATATGTTTAAAAAAAAAGATTGCACAGGTGGGAGGGGCAAGGGAAGCACAGGAACCGTTCACCAGTGGCAAAGGTGCTGTGATCTTAGAAGTCAGCTTCTAAGATGGGAATTGGAATATATGGAGTAGCCATCAGAGTCTCCGAACCTCGCCTTTCTTGTGGACTCTGTAGTCCTTGAGGTTTCTGGATGGTCTCCTTCCATCTGGAGGTGAAGCCTGTTCTGACTAGTGCTCTGTGGTGAAGTGTCTTCTCTCCTTTACCAAAAGCTGCCACCTCACCGCAGGCCCCAGACAGGTTTTCACAGCTTAGGGGATGGGTGGGCCTTCCTGGGATAATGATCCGCCGGTGCACCCCAAACACGTACATGGCTGGGTTTGAGGGAACCATGCCTCGTGCTAGAGAAGAGACCGGGCTGACCTTTGCTTATCTGCCTGCAGAGTCAGGAACTCTGGTGAGCACTGCCCACCAGCACCACCACCACCACCACCACCACGTTGTACTGAGGGCAAGACCAGTGCTTGCTGGCCAAGGCCTGCCCACCAGCCGGAGAGAAGGGCCCAGGGGAGGAACCTGAGCACACGCTAGAGCTTCAGGAGAAGTAAGTGAGCGGCTCCGGTCGGCGGGGGTCCAACAGCAGGGGCCTCACCTCACGTGTTGCTGTTTCCACAGCAGAAGTTCCTCCTGGCCTTTGGTTTTGTTTTCTGTAACGATAAAACCATTGTTTTGGCTCTAAAATAGGGGTCCTCTCTTCCCGCTAGCATGTGCCTCTCAGTGGGCTTTCAGACAGACTCCCAGGAGCCTCCTCATGGAAGACCACTTGTGTGGATGTCATGTCTGTCATCACCCCAGAAGCTCCTTGGTCCCAGCACTTAGGCTGGCTGTGCCGGGTGTGTTTAGAGCATGCTCCGATGAGCGGGTGCGCTAGATGCCACCGTTTCCTCCTTGTCCTTCCCGCATGGAACCCTGTAGCATTAGGTCCGTCACCAGGAGGCGTCTCTGCATCAGCTGCACTATATCCTGTCCAGTGCCTGTTGCTGTGGCTCCTATGACGTCTGGTAAGGCCAGGCACACTCCTGTTTCCGGCCAGGGCTCCTGCTTGCACAGCCTCCTGCTTGTCTATCTGGAGAGTTTGGACCTTTTTTTTTTTTTTTTACTTTTGGCCCATGAAACCTGAACCAGAACTAACCCCAAAGAAACTGCCCTTCACTTCCTTCCTCTGGACCCTTCCTTTTTCTTAGCACCTACTGTCAGGTGCTGGCATGGAAGTGGGTGGGCGCTGCAGCCTGCCCTGGGGAGCAGAGCTTCCGTCCAGATGCAGGGCTGGCCGGGTGTAGTAACGCCACAAGGAGAGAGAGGTATGGTGCTAGGCAGAGGCCCGGGGACGGCAGAGAAGTGAAGGGAAGTAAAAGGGGGACGGGTGCATCTCGCCGGTAAAGGGGCTAAAAACCAGAAAGCAAGGGGTGCCGAGGGCGGGACTGCAGAGTGCTAGAGCGGGCTGAGCAGTGAGGCTGGCGGACCGAGAAGGGTCCCCTAGCCTGTCCGCTAGATTTAGACGGGGGCCGTGGGAAACTTCAGAGGTTTTGGGTGGAGCTGGGACTGTCCATGTAACGCTTTTCTGGATGGGTTAGTGGGGCTGCAGTGAAGATGGTGCATGGTGATGGGAGCAAGACCAGAGGCAGCAGCTCTGGCCAGGGCTGAGGGCTGGGCCCCAGAAGGAGCAGTGGGGATGCAGCGCGTGGCTGGACTGGAGCAGTGGTTCAGAGAGTAGAATCTGCAGGTGGGAGCTGGTTTGCTGTGAGGAATGAGGGAGTTCCGAGTTGCAGATCACTCTGGTTTCTGTCGGGCAGCGGGGCAGTTTAGTTTTAGACTAAAGTTGTCTAGACCAAAGTGAGTTGAGAGTGCCTGAGGGCATTTCAATATGTGGACCTGAAGCCCAGAAGAGTCTAGATCCTGGGGATCCTGTCTGGGTGGTTGGAGCCCAGGGTCAGGTCCCAGCCCAGATTAATGCCAGCATTGCAGGTGTGGGTGGTGGAAGAGGGGTGTGCAGGGCAGATAGTGAGGAGTGGCCAGAGGTGGGAGAAGGGGGGGTGTGGAACAGGGGCAACAGAAGACATCGGAGTGGTGTGCTTTGAGCCTTCCTGACTCCACCCTTAGTCCTTATTACATTCTAGACAGCTCCCTATTTATTTACTTCAAATACTTAAAATACTGAAACTGTATTTGTTAGTGTGTTCTTGCCCCTCGATTAGTAAACTGAGGACAGGCGTTGTGTCTGTCTGTCTGTAGTCTCAGGCCTAGGAGAGTGATTGGCAGGTCTCCAGTGAACGCACGTTTACGAGTGATCACGAGCTGAGGGGTGGGCAGTGTGGCTGCAGCTGAGAAGATAAAGACAAAAAAGTGCCCTTTGGACAAAGCAGGCATGAGGGGGACTGGCCAGGTCAGCAGCCAGTTTGCATTGGATGGTAGGATGAGTATGCGCTAAAGTCGACAAGAGTAAGATTAACAAGTGTTTTTTTTAAATTTGGCTACAAGTGTGGGGAGCTACCTAGAGAAGGTCATGGCTGGGAAGGAGGTCAGGGTACAGGAATTTCTGAAGACATGAGAGGGTTTAGCATGGTCACTTGCTGGTTGGCAGGGGCCTGGAGAGGAGATGTCATGGAGCTGGGATAGTGGACGGCACAGTTCCTAGGCAGGCGGGGAGGGAGGGAACGCAGAGCACAGCGGGAGGAAGCAGTCTTTAAAAGTAGGAGGGCACATCCTGTTTTCTAGAGAGAAGGGGACGGTGTGGGAGGGCAGGCAAGGAAATGTGCTTAAGGGGAGTCAGGAGCATTTCTTTCCTGTGGCTTCTGCATTTTTCTGTGAGCCGTCAGGTGAGGCCCGTGGCTGAGAGGAAAGGACGTGCATGGTCCTCCAGCTCTCCAAGGCGGCCCATCCCCAGGCCTGCCACCTCGAAGGCTGCCCCAAAGTGGGAGAAGAGTAACTTTTACAACCCTTGCACTCCTCCTACCAACGTGTTCCGGACCTCGGACCTCGGCCTCAGGGGAGGGGAGTTGCCCTGGTGCCAGGGAAGGATTCCCGCATCTCCACGAGGAGGCAGAAGTTACCGGAAAAGACCGGAGGCCGGCACATACCCTCCAACCCCTCCCCCCTGGGCGTTGGAGCTCCCGCCTCTCCCTCCAGTCACTGTGGATGCAAGTCCCTCTTTCCTTCAACAGATATTTATTGAGGGCCAGCTTGGTGCAGGCACTGTCCCAGGTGCAAGGAATAGCCAGAGAAGAGGAAACCTAACAGTTGGTGCCATGGGGAAGAGCAGCGAGGCCCGGGGGTGACGGGGAGAGCTTCGGCAGCTTTTGCTGGAGTCGTCAAGGAAGGCGGCCCCGGGAGGTAGCATTTCAGAAAAGCAGTGTGAAGGGGCCGCTGCATTGGGAGAGAGTGTCCCACAGGGAGGGACTGGAAGGGGGTGTGCTTGGGGTTACTTGGAATGTCGGACGAACAGGAAGGAGGCCAGGTGGCTACAGTAGAGTGAGTGACCGGGAGAGGAGAGGAGGTGGGGAGGTCAGGAGGTGTGGCGGGAGGCAGGTCGTGTGGGCCTGACAGGCCTTCGGAAGGCCCTTGACTAGGCTCTTACTCTGGGGGAAGTGAGGAGCTGGCTGTGAGCGGTGACATGATCTGACCTGTTTTCTCTTTGCAGGGAAGAGACGGAGGTGGCAGTAGGGAGAAGGCCCATGCAGTTCATCTTTTATTTCTCTTCTCTCTTTCCCTTCAAAGCACAGAGATTGCTGTGGAGACTGCTGCGGGGCCTTTGAAAGGCTGCCAGGCACCGGAGCGCGGGGTGGTCTCAAGGATCCTCTGTGGACTGCCTTGGGCTGCACCGGGCAGAGCGTGGGAGAACCGCGCGGGACAGAGTCTAGTAGCAGGAAGTCGTCTATCACGAGCCTCCCATGCTGGCCCGCCCGCTGCACCGTCCTCTGAAGCACCCGTACGCCCCGGCCCCCGGCCTCCGGGTGCTAAACCTACTCTGCCTCACTGCGCGTTGAATGGTTACGTAGTTCCGTTTGCTTTTTTAAATTTGTTGTTGTTTTGTTACTGTTTCGGTGCCTCTGTTGACCTTGTCCGGACAGCTTGAATGTACCCAGGGCTGCCCCTGACACTGAGGTGGCCTCTGTTTGAGAGGATGGCTCCCTCTTTGTGAAAACAGATGTCATTTCCTGGAAATAAAATGTAAAACCTAACAGCGGCTCAGCTGGGCTTCGGTGTATTTATCTTCCTTCCAGCTCCCAGACAGTCTCACAGGTAAACGCTGGCAGCTCATAAATTGCAACCAAGAAAGCGACTATATCAGATGATAGACTCGGTGAGTGTCAGGCCAAGAAGCCAGGCCCAAGGTCATGGCCATCGCAGATGAGCTCTGTGAAGCCCTGACGGTTGCGTTTCCTTCTCATTCCAGAGCTGGGGTACTGCTTCCCAGGCCGTGGCAGGGCGTCTTCCCTTCTGCTGGGGTTTGGAAGTAGTTTCCAAGTCTGTTTTACTCAGTGTCAGAAAACATGGGTCATGCTCTTGTGTGTGTGCGTGTGTGTTTTGTGTTTTTTTTTTAAGTAGAAGTCGTCTCTCTTGCTACCCCCTAAGCAGGAAGAAAACTAGTTTGAAATTTGGGAGATAGAAGCTTGGGAAAACCTGTGGTATCCTTGGTTACCAGGGATGAGAATGAGGGCCAGTTCAGGAGGTGGAAGAGTAGTCGTTAGCGGCAAGGAGCTATTAGTATTGTGAACTGCGTTATGTCAGGCAGTGGTTTGCTTCTGGGTGGGAAGGGATTTCTCCTTTACCATTTTATGCCTACCTGGAGGACCATTCTTTGTAGTTTTCATAAAGGATTGGAAGCTATTGACTGGACAGCTGTTTAGGCGGGTAGGCTTTCTCCTTTGTGGAGTATACTGTGAATTGGGATGCTGGAGTCCCTCATCTTCAATTCCGCCTGTCTCGCTGTGTGTACTGATTGATGACTGGTTTAGTCAAGGAAGAAGTAAATAAACATAGAAAACAATACTACAAAAATATCTATCATAACCACATCGTAAAGATTCTGGAGAAACAGGGAAAAGAAAGAAAGATTATTGCCATCTTGATGTGATAATCTGTTTATCCTATATGTGTGTTTTGTTTATGTGAGTTGCATAGACATATGTAAATGTTGATTTATTCTTTTTTAATTGATTTTAGAGAAAGGAAGGGAGAAAGAGAGAGAAACATCAATGCAAGAGAGAAACATTAATCAGTTGCCTCCTCTTGGGGATTGAACCCGAAACCTGGGTATGTGCCTTGACCGAGAATCGAACCTGCCACCTCTCAGTGTATGGGACAGTGCTCCAAACAACTGAGCCACATCGGCCAGGGCTACTGAATTCATTTTTTAAGTTCACGTATCATAATCACTTTTAGAAGAGCAGAGATACACTTTTTAAAAAATTTTTATAAGAGTTTATTTAAAAATAAATTTTTTTATTGATTTTTTACAGAGAGGAAAGAAGAGGGATAGCAGTTAGAAACATCCATGAGAGAGAAACATCGATCAGCTGCCTCCTGCACACTCCCCACCGGGGTTGTGTCCACAACCAAGGTACCTGCCCTTGACCAGAATCGAACCTGGGACCCTTGAGTCCGCAGGTCGACGCTCTATCCGCTGAGCCACATCAGCCAGGGCTACTGAATTCATTTTTTAAGTTCACGTATCAATCACTTTTAGAAGAGTAGAGATACACTTTTTAAAAAAAATTTTTAAGAGTTTATTTAAGCCAAACTGACAAATGCCAGGGAGTGAGATCGCAAATGCTCCCCAGATAGACACTTTTGAATGGGTGACATGGTCATGTGGTTTGAAATGGAAAGTACAAGAGAACCCAGAGTGTCTGTCTGCGCCCGGGGCCACTTCCCTGCACAGAGGCCGAGTTCCCACTTCCCTGTGTGTCCCTGCAGAGATCGCCTCTCCACAGGCAGATACGCATGTGTGGCCTCCTCCTCTTCTGCACGGCTGACCATAAGCTACACGTTATTCTTACCTGGCTTTTGGCGGCGATTCCACGTCAGTACCTGAGGAACCTCCTCTGTCTTTGTTGCAGCTGCCAATCATCCCGTTGTTTGCACCGGAATTGTTTTTCCAGTCTATTTGTGATCTAGGCTGCCTCAAGCCCTTGGCTCTCTTTTTTTCATATAGCTCCCAAGAAAGTTCTATTAAACGAAATCTCAGAATACATCCTTTTAAGCAAAACAACAAAAATAATGACAAAATATATACATAGAACCCATAAAGTAAAGAAGGAAAATCTGGAAACCCACATGCTGGGAGCTCTTAAAATCAACGTGCCTCCGTCTGTTTCTTTGAAAAAAAAGATAGACAAATGAAACTTTTTCTAAATGTTTGTTAGTTACAGTCTTGTAAGTCTGGTTCCATAATAATCTGTTTATTTTCCACCTGAAGGGCCAACAGTCTGCGTTGAAATAAGAATGAAATCAGGCTCTAATTCCATAAAACCCGTTGTCTGGGGTAAAATTGATCTACTCCCCACCATCCAAGAAAAAGAGTGCAGCCACCACTTTACATCAACAGCCGTTTACTGTTTTGACAAGAGATGGGCTTGAGAAAATTAACTTCAAATATGTTTCATCGCCCCTGAAATTATGTTGGGTGCTAGAACACATGAGCTCCGTGTTTATAGGGTTGACTGGCTCTTGCATAACTTTGTTTATTCTTTACATATTTACCTACATATCCCACTTTGAGGTCCTCACACTTGTCTCCTTGACCCCGTGGTGATGGCGGCCACCCTCCAAGGTCCCATAATGACTGACATGAGCCACAGGACACCCACCCTGAGGACCAGTGCATCCACTCCTCACAGAACAGTCTGCAGTCAGCACCCTCATACACACATCACTAGAGGGAAGATTTCAAAGAAGAAACACGGGGACCCAGCCTCGAAGCCTTCGGCAGGACTGATCTCAGGCTGACCCTCCTCTCCCCGGGCGCCTGGACACAGTGACTGGCAACCTCTCCCTTCAGGACACCACATTCCTCTCCAGTGAGCACACGGGTTACGAGTGAGCGCCGGCCCTGGCCAGCTCAGTGGGTTGGGCATTGTCCTGTGCACCAAAGGCTTGCCGGTTCGATTCCCAGTCAGGGCACATGCCCGGGTTTCGGGCTCGATCTTGAATTCCAGCCCTGCCATTTGTAGCTGTGTGACATTGGGCAAGTTACTCAACCTCTCTGAGTTCTCAGTTTCTTTACTATGTCTGAAATACTCTGGTGTGCTATTGTGAAGGCCTAAATAATTTTTCCAGTTACTGCACTGCTCACAAACCAAACCTGAGTGTTCTAATTTTAAAAGACTCAAGCCAAAAATTAACTCAAACTTTTGCATTATTTCTCGGAGCTACAGTATATTCTTTCCCTGGAGAGATTTCTGATATTAAACATCATCTACATTTTGCTTGCCTAGAGAAAATACATGGTAACTTCGGCCTTGCAGCACCAAACCACAGTATAGCTAAGCCCCACCACTGTGCAGAGGGCTCTAATTAGAGGCATGTTCTCTACCACAGGCCTCTGAGAAACTGGGTAAGGACGGTTTGTTTCAGATTCTGCCTTTATTAGGCGGATGAATGCAGCCAGCACGCTCCGTGAAGCACTTTGCGGTGAGTGGCAGGTGTCCCATATCCATCTGATTACGTTAACCTAGAAAGGGCCTGCTTCTGCCTCTCGGCGAGCTCCATCCCAGCAATCAGACTCGACCGGGGCAGGGACTTTGCCCTTTGTGGGTTGGGTAGCTGGAAGCTCATCCTCTGTTCTTCTGATTGGAAGCTGCTGTGTATTTTTTATAGAAAGACCCAAATCTGCTCATTATCTCCAGCCCTTGTCTTTCATGGCTTTTTCTTCCTCTGAACAGTGATTCAGGCAGTCACCACAGCTGCCAGTGCCTGGGATGGCAGCTCTCTCCAACTGCCTGCTTGCTTCTGACAGCCTGACTGTTGAGAACCTTCCCACTGCTTATCTAAGGATAACCTAGCGACTCGCGGGAACTCTGGGTTTAAGAAACTTGCACGGTGGTCCTAACCTGAGAAGATGAGGAGAATTCTGGAATGACTGACCCATGCCCAGAAATGCAGGTTTGTTAACCGGTCTGGAGCAGCTTGCTGCTATTGGTTACAGTGGGCCAAGGGCTTGCTCTTCTGAACACCAACTAGCTTCTTCCAGAGAAAGAAAACTTCCCGTGTGGTCAGCCCTTCCTGATTTTTCCATAAATAATGGGGATTGAAGCAATGGAAGCAGGGGCTCCTGGGGAGAAGATGGGATTTGGTGTTGATGGAAAATAATAAGCTGCTTTGTGCTGCTGATTCTGCGGTTTATTTATTTGATTCTTCAGTTTGTTTGTTAAAATATAATTTTATTTATTTCAGAGAGGAAGGGAGGGGGAAAGAGAAATAGAAACATCAAGGATGAGAGAGAATTATTGGGCCTCCTGTACGCTCCTCCTCCCCCACCGGGGATCAAGGCCACACCCCAGGCATGTGCCCTGACTAGGAATCAAACCCTGATCTGGTTCATAGGTCAGCGCTCAACCACTGAGCATCACCAGCTGGGCAATTCTGCAGTTTAGAAGCGCATATGAACCCTAAGGCCTGGGCCTGTAATAGGTGCTCAATAAATACTCAGGCGCTATAATTCCTTTGTCTGCAGCATCCCCAAACAGTGCCCGCGGAGGGTTATCGGAGTTCATTAATCTCCAAGCAGTATAACCCAGATTCCCAATTCAGATCCAATTTCCAGACCCACTATCCCTGCTGTCCACTTCCCTTCAGTTCTGTGAACAGTCTCATCTGCTGTGATTTTTTTGTCAATAGCAGCCAAATTCTGAATTCTGAATGTTTCAAATAAATTCAATTCAGCAGTAGTTTTTGGAGGCCCATTCTTTACTAGGCCCTATTCTAGGTGTTTAGGGTATGGCACCTAACAAAACAAAAAAAGGTGTTGTGAACCTCCTTTCTAGTAAGGGGTCAAAAGGTCAAAAGCTTCCCACAAAAGTTTTATTAGATTCTGTGGGAGTGGCTCATCACTGTGTCCTCACATTCACAAACTCCAGGCCACACCAAGATACAGAGCGCATTCCACACCTCCAGGGCCTGGGGTGCCAGAGCCTTCTCAGCCTGCTGCCCCTGTTACCTCCCTTTAAGACTTAGGGACCAGCTCTCTGGAGATCAACTCTCCTGGGCCTCTACCCAGCTCTCACCAGGGCCTTCAAGGCATCCCTGAGGCAGTTTGGGCCCTCAGCATGGAGGATAGGCCCCCAAGATCCCCTCCTCACCACACAAGAACACGGTGAGTCCTGCGTATGCCAGCACCAGGAGTCCTAGACCACCGAGGGAGCCTCAGGTGACACGCCAGCCCAGGGAGACAGTCACGTGTTTGAAGTGGATATTGACACCCCACCTAACTTGGTGATGGATGGGACTGCTCAGGTTCTCAGGACATTCTAAAGCAACTGGGTTTGTCACCTCTTCAACTCATTCTCTTCCTTTCACAGACTCGGGGTAAGCCTGGGACAGTGACTGTTCCCGATGCTGAAGGAGGTGAGAGACAAGAGGGAATGGAAGTTTTTCCCTGAAATATTAGGGAGGAGAGAGAGAAGTACTTCCTGAACCCCACCCCCTTGCAGGCACCCTGGCTCACAAGGAGCTCCCTCAGAACATACATACCACACATCTCGAAACCCAGGTCTTGGACAGAATGCACAGATATTCAGGCCTTCCCTCTTCTCAAAATCTTTCAATAGCTCTCTAAATAACCCCTGCTCATTGCTCTTTCCCTCTCCATTTTCTGATAACGCGACTTTCTAAAATATATGTTAGATTAAGTCTTGGCCACCTATGTCTCTGCTTAAGCCAAATGCTTTAAAATTTCTAAACCTTGCCTGGTCGGTGTGGCTCAGTGGTTGAGTGTCAACCTATGAAGCAGGAGGGCCACTGTTCAATTCCTGGTCAGGGCACATGCCCGGGTTGTGGGCTCTATCCCCAGTGGGACCACCATTGACGTGCAGGAGGCAGCCAATCAATGATTCTCTCTTATCATTGATGTTTCTATCTCTCCCTCTCCTTTCCTCTTTGAAGTCAATAAAAATATTTTTTTTTAAATTCTAAACCTCGGTTTTCTCACCTGTAAAATGGGGATACTAACACCTACCTTATGGAAGTTGTGAAGATTAAATGAAACTGTAGCATAGTGCCTGGCACATGGAAAGAGCTCACCAAATGTTTGCTATTATTAACATTATTGATAGCGCAGAGAACTTAGATTGCCTGCACTGCAAAATAACCCTGTAGTCTAGAGGTCATGAGCATTGGCTGGGGAATCCAACATACCTGAGTTTGAATTCCTGCTCTGTGTTACCATCCATTATGAGCTTGGGCAAGTCAACTAATCTATCTTCTAATTTCCTTTCCAGAGGTAAAAAAAAGATAATAAAATCTTTCCTCCCAGGGTTTTGTTAGGATGAAATGAAATAATGTATGCACATCAGAATTAGGTTAGACTAACCCAGGGCCCTGATCAAAGCCCCTCCCCTTTCAAGAAGCTGAATGGAGGCTTCATTGTTATTAAAGACTCCGGTTCTTTCTTTCTCCTTTACCATCCTTAGTGGTTGCCTAATAACCCGTCAGCAACTATCTGGGAAATCCTAAAACTTCCCAGAAGCTCTAACAACTTCTACTTATACTTCAGGAGCCAGAACATAGTATAGGGTAACACCGAGCAGGGGAGACTGGGATTATAGGTTTTCACTTGACAAATTGCCATCCAGAATGAAATGGGGTTCATCAAGTAAGGGAGGGTTCTGCCAAAAGCCACATGAGTGAGATGGGAAGTGGATCTTCCAGCCCAGTCAAGCCTTTAGATGGTTGTAGTCCTGGCCAAGAGCTTGACTTCAACCTCATGAGAGACCCTGACTCAGTACCATTGAGATAAGCTGCCTCCAGATTCCCGACCCTCAGAAACTGTGAGATAATAAGTGTTGTTTTAAGCTACTAAATTTTGGGGCAATTTATTATGCAGCAATAGATAATTAATACTATGGGCAACCAATAGACACCATAGCTCTTTTCATATCACATTGAAGTTGCTGTAGATATTTCAAATATTATTCCTACTCATAGTTACTTCAGAATTACAATATTATTAGATCTACTACTAATAAATAATACATAACTACAGTCTTCCATCTACTTACATTTGTGTGATGTAACTGGCTAACCATTAGGCAACTCTGCACTTAGTAATTGATGTATTTCTCACGTTGATATCTCAGTTATCTTTGTGGCTTTCCAGGAATTTCTATCAAAAAAATTTTATTGATCAAACAAAAGAGGGTGAGTTATTTCCATAGTTGGTTTTGCAAACCAACAGTCCAAATGAGAATTCTCTCCATTAGACAGCTTGACCTTTTGTAATATGAACAAGTATGCAGTCCAGAAGGGTGGACTAGGCAGTTTCAAACATGTCTAATGGTTGTGTTAACTATCACAGAATGTTATTTAAGACTGGAGGCCTGGTGCACGAATTTGTGCACGGGTGGGGTCCAGCCGGCCCACCCTGACCTGGGCCAAGCTGGCCTGGGAGAGGGGCCCTGGGTGGTTGGCCAGCTGGCCCTTCCCCCAATCAGGAGGGGGGTAATAGGGGGGCCAGCTGGGGGGAGGGGCCCAGTAGCCGTTCATGATATAGGATAACTTATTAATAATACATGATAAGGACATTATATAGTTACAAGTTCTGCGAGTAGCAGAGGTTCTGTCTTTGATTTTTCTCCTTGAACTCCCTTTTTGTACAGTGTCCATGTTTTTTGAAGTAAAGGCATGAACAAACAATATGTTGTGCAGGTAGTATTTGTATGTTATTTTTCCTTGGAAAATAATGAGCATTTAAAATAAGAAAACTAAAGGCAGGACTCACAGATATGACCAGGTAAAGAGAACAACATAGCTTTTCCCCAAAAAGAAACTAGCAACAAAAGTAATAGTTGACAAACGAAAAATTGGCAAAAATAACCGTTTCAGCTCCCCAGAAACCAAACAAATTCATACAATAATTTGAGAAGCATTTATGCTTGAAAAAACTGCTGAGCTTCAGGTAAGAATGATGGGAGTCAGTGCTGGTGTGGCCTGTGGCTGCTCCATCACACTCCTCTGCTTATTTGATACAGACGTTCTAAATTTGGGGGCAATCAGAATCAGCAATTCCTGTGCTGGGACCTATGGGAGCTCACCCAGTTTGGGGCAGTGGACAGTGACAACCTCACAGGCAGACAAGTGAGGAGGACCAATGGCTTTCCTAGCTTGAGGTTGTAGTCTCGGTTGGGGCATGCATGTTCTGGGCGGAGGCTGCATTCATGCCCAGAGGAGACCAGACTCCCGAGAAGCTGAGGTTAATGTGTATGTGCAGAGGAGATTCAAAAAGGCCCATCGGAGAGTGAACACTGGATAAAACTTGAAAATGGCCTAAATGTTGAACATACTCCCCTACCCAGACAGATCTACCAGTAGAGGACAGAAGACTTACTGGTTTCAGGTGGTTGATCACAACCTCTGATCCGTGGGTAACCACTAAGCTACACAGACAAGGGACAAGAAATAAACATAAGGATAAAAAATAACAAAACAGAACAGAGACATCAGCAGTTGCATAGTGCAGGAGAGGCAGATTTCATGGATTTAGCCCAGACTAGTTATTAAGCAGAGAAATAATAAATAAACAAAAAATTGCAGTAACAGTAAGTAACCTTTGGAGAGAGGGAATTAGAATCCAGAGTTGAAGCAAGATATCATCTAGAGTGTTTAATTTCTCAACAACAACAAAATTACAGGATACACAAAGAAGAGGGAAAAATCGGTCAATATAAATAGACTCTGAGTGACCACAGATATTGAATTTAGCAGATAAAGACTTTAAAAGGTCTATTTTAATTATGTTCAAAGAACTGAAAGAAATTATGTTTACAATGAGTCAACAATAGAGATTCTCAATAAGGAGAAAGAAATAGTAAAACAAAACAAAACAAAAGGACCGAAGGATATTCTGAAGCTTAAGAATATCCCCAATAGCTCTGGCTGGCTTGGCTCAGTGGACAGAGCATCAGCCTGCGGATTGAAGGGTCCCAGGTTCGATTCCAGCCAAGGGCACATGCCTGGGTTGCGGGCTTGATCCCCAGTAGGGGAATTCTCGCTCATCATTGATGTTTCTATCTCTCTTTCCTTCTCCCTTCTTCTCTGAAATCAATCAATAAATATTAAAAAAAAAGAATATCCCCAATAAATTTAAGTAAAATAATAAATTATATAAATACATATATATATATATATTAGGGGCCCAGTGTACGAAATTCATGCACGGGGTGAGGGTGAGGGTCCCTCAGCCCAGCCTGCCCCCTCTCACAGTCTGGAACCCCTCAGTGGATGTCCTATGATGGTCCCAGTCTGCCAGGTGCCTTTTGTGTGTGTGTGTGTGTGTGTGTGTGTGTGTGACCACTGGGGACCTGCCCCCAGCTGCATCTGAGGCTCGGAGCAGTCCTCCTGTGTGTGTCTACCTGCTGGGGACCTGCCCCCAGGCACGCTGTCAAGGCTTGGAGCAGGCACCCCCTCTATGTTGATCTCTCAGACTCTTGCCCTCCCCTGCATGTTGTTCTCTTTTTTGAGCTGTGGCCAGGGCTGGGTGCTGCCTGCCTGCTAAGCTTGCCTACTGCCCATCTTCCTCCAGCCACCAGAAAGCAGGGAAAACCCCGCCTCATGGTCAGGCCAGCCTTTTCCCCTCCCTGATCTCCAGAAGGGACCTGGGGAGCCGCCAAGCAGGCCCCCAGCCCCCAAGAGCTTGCTTTCCCACTCCCCAGTGCCCCCCAAAGGGCCTGGGGAGCCGCCAAGCAGGCCACCGACTCTTTCCCACTCACCGGTCCCCTGCTGCCTTCCTTTCCCACTCCCAGGTACAGTCAAGGGGTCTGGGGAGCCACCAAGCAGGACCCCGGCCCCTGCTGCCTTGCTTTCCCACTCCCCAGTGCCCTGCAAGGGGCCTGGGAAGCCCACCAAGCAGGTTGCTGACCCCCCGCTGCCTTTTTCCCGCTCCCCGATGCCCCGCAAAGGCCTGGGCAGCTGCCAAGCAGGCTGTCGACCCCCCGCCACCTCTTATCTGCTCCCTGATGCCCCTCAAAGGGCCTGGGGAGCCACCAAACAGGCCGCCAACCCTGCTGCCTCTTTCCCACGCACCGATCCTGGGTCCTGCGGTGTTCCATCCTGCAGCCACTCTGTGCACTCGGGAGGTCCCTCAGCCCGGCCTGTGCCCTCTCACAGTCTGAGACCCCTCTGGGGATGTCCACCTGCTGGCATGCCTAACCAGCCTGGGTGAGGGCTTTAAGGCTGCCTACAGCTCCCATTGACCCAATGTCCCAGCAAGGCTGGCTGGGAGCAGGTTTCTGGGGTTTGTTTATCTTCTATAATTGATACACTGTTCCTTTAAGCTGAGGCCTCCTAGTAATGAAGCCTCCTCTCTGCTTCACCTGGCGCTTCTATAATGAGACAATGTTACTCTTAGTGGTCAGGCCAGGCCTGCTGTTTCCTTCAGCTCCCAAGGATTCTATGAATGGTATTTTGTTGCAAACATGTGTTTTGCTTGAGCCAGGATAAGCGGAGCGGGTGGCAGTTTCACTTTCACTCCTGCTGCAATGGAAGCTGCCGTTTACTCAGGTCCGTAAGTGGCGGCCTCCATGTTGGCTGAGCTAATTTGCATACAGTCGCTCTGATTGGCTGGTGGGCGTGGCTTACCTGTCCCGAAGAAATGGTTAATTTTAATACTATGCCTTTATTAGTTTAGATGTGTATATATATATATATAGCAATACAGTACAGTTGACCCTTGAACTACATTTTCACACAACGCAGAGTACTAACCACTATACGATCACGGCCTTGAACTACATTTTCAATTGCAAACTGCCCCCTCCTCCCAGTGTGGGCTGTGTGCACTCTTCTGTTGTAGTTGAGCCTCTTTGTTGTTGGCACATCAATAGGAGGGATTTATTCATAGGATGATTGACTGCAGGGACCAGCTGCAAGAACTGGCTGTGACCACAGCAGACAAGCAGTTGTGCAGGAGCCAACCCTGCAGAACAGGACTCACTTCAGTGGGGCTCTGGTGCTTGACGAGTTTGGTCCTTGAATGTCTCACTCTTGGATGTAGTTGGATGGTGCTCTGACATGATATAAAACTGTCCACAGGTGTATTGGCTCCGAGGCCTCCAGGGAGGTGTAGGCCAAGATCAGCCACTGTCTGTGCCCTGCTCAGGGCCCCTGGGCATGAGCTACAAGTAGCAACCTGCTATTTGTGCTGAGCTTGGAGGTGCCTGGGAGAGGCCAAGTTGCAAACCAATGGCCAAATGAATTTTGACAAAGATGCAAAATACTATTCAATGGGGAAAGGATAGTCTTTTCAACAAATGGTGTTGGAAAAACTGGATATCCATATTTAAAAGAATAAAGTTGGATCCTTACCTTACACCAGCTGCAAAAAATGACTCAAAATGGATTCAACACCTAAATGTAAGAGCTAAAACTATAAAACTCATAGGGAAGAATCTTCTTGACATTGAATTTAGCAATGATTTTTTTGGATATGATACCAAAAACACAAGCAACAAAGGATAAATATATACTTATTAGACTTTATTAAAATTAAAACCTTTAGTGCATCAAAGCACACTACCAACAGAGTGAAAAGGCAATCTATGGAATGGGAGAAAACATTTTTAAATCATATATCTGATAAAGGATTAACACCCAGAATATATAAAGAACCCCATACAACCCATCAACAAAAAAACAAACAACCCAAATTAAAAATGGGCAAAAGAGCCCTAGCTAGTTTGGCTCAGTAGTTAGAGCATCGGCCTGTGGACTGAAGGGTCACGGGTTCAATTCCAGTCAAGGGCACATACCTAGGTTGTAGCCTCAATCCCCAGCTCCAGGCAGGGTGCCTGTGGGAGGCAATCAGTCGATGTGTCTCTCTCACTAGGATGTTTCTCTCTCTGTGTCTCTCCCTCTCCCTTCCAGTCTCTGTTTTAAAAAAAAGAAAGAAAAAAACTAGGCAAAGGACTTAAATGGACATTTCTCCAAAGACCCATATATGGCTAATAAGCACATGAAAAGATTCTCAACATCACTAATCATTAGGGAAATGTAAACAAAAACTATGGAGTTGAGATATCACTTTACACCGATTTGGATGGCTATTATGGGATCACACATATAATCCTCCAGAAAATAACCAGTGTGAATGAGGATGTGGAGAAATTGGAACATTTGTGCATTCGTGCTAAGGATTTAAAATGGCACAGGTGCTATGGAAAACATGATGGCAGCTACTAAAAATATTAAACATAAAATTACCATATGATCCAGGAATTCCACTTCTGGGTAAAGACCCAAAAGAATTGAAAGCAGGGACATGAACAGATACTTGAAAACACATTTTCACAGACGTGTACTCATTATAATCAAAAGTTGGAAGTAACCCAAGTGCCCACTGATGGATTAATGGATAAACAAAATGTGGTATATACATTCAATGGATTATTATTCAACCTTAAAAAGGAAGGAAATTATGACACATGGTATAATTTGAATGAATCTTCAGAGGCTTCAAAAATGAACCTTGAAGATATTATGCTAAACAAAGAGATCCAGTCACAAAAGGACAAATATTGTTTGATTCCACTTATTTGAGGTACCTAGAATAGGCAAATTCATAGAGAGAGAAAGTGGAACAACGGTTTCAAGCACGGAGGAGAGAGTAGAATGAGGAGTTATTATTTAACTAGAGACCCAGTGCACAAAATTCATGTACTTTGGGTGGGGAGAGAGTAGGGAAATCCCTCAGCCTGGCCTGCGCCTTCGTGAAGTCCAAGAGCCCTTCAGCCTAAGCTGGCAATCCAACATCCTTAGTGCTGCTGTGGAGGTGGGAGAGACTCCTGCCACCTCTGCTGTACTTGCCAGGCATAAGCCCGTTTTCTGGCTGAGCAGCGCTCCCACTGTGGAAGTGCACTGACCACCAGGGGCAGCTCCTGCATTGAGTGTCTGCCCCCTGGTGGTTAGTGTGCATCATAGCAACCAGTTGTTCCACCATTTGGTCAATTTGCACATTAGCCTTTTATTATATAGGATGAGTAGCAGAGTTTCAGTTTGAGAAGAAGAAAAGTTCTGGAGAGACAGCAAGATGGCAGCATAGGTAAACACCGTAAATGCAGCCGTGCACAACTATTTCAAAATAACCACGAAAAGAAAACATGGACACCACCCACACCCACAGGAAGGCTGGCTGAGTGAAAATTTTACAACTAGAAAGAGACTGAGATTCAGAGGAGTGGCGGAAGCAAAGTACAGAGGTCCGGAGACGCGCTCACGGGGCTTGGGAAGAGGGCTGGCGCCAGAGGACGCAGTTCTTTTTCAAACCGGAGGGATCCACAAGCTCCCGGCAGCTCTGAACTCCAGTTCCAGGAGAGTTTCTGGGGACCCAGACGCACACCTGGAGAAAGGGGACTGACTGGCACCGGGAGGAAATCCAAAGCGGGTTTCTCTCAGCGTTGCTTGCAGCAATTACCCTGGGACACAGAGACCCAGTGTCTCTTAGCACAGGGCTGAGAAGCAGCCATAGCTGTTTGCTCCGCCCAGTAGACTCCCTGAGGCCCTGCCCCTCCCAAGCTGTGTCAGAGGCTTTTGCATATAAAAGGCTGAGTAGCCTAAGGCAAAGGCTAAATCAACACCTACTTAGAGATACAAGAGCCAGCCTCACCCAGTGGCCAGAATGGGACCATCCTAAATAAAACTCAGATGAACAAGGGACACTCTCAGGGCAGATGCAGTGAGCACAAAAGCCCCACTGAAACAACTCTTGTCCCATAAGGGTGTCTCCAGCACAGAAGTTCTCCCACTGTAGACACAGCTGACTCTCATAACCAAGTGACTTAGAGGTTAATTACTCTCAGTGAGCACCTAACTCAGAAAGGGAAGCAGCCAAAATGCGGAGACAAAGAAACAAGTCACAAATGACAGAAATGGAGGAAAGAAAACGACAGGATATAGAGTTCAAAACCACGGTTATTAGGTTTTTCAAGAAAATGCTAGAGACTGCCGATAAAATTAGTGAGATCCTCGAGCATATGAAAAAGGACCAGCTAGAAATTAAGCATACACTGACTGAAATAAAGAATAATATACAGAGATCCAACAGCTGACGAGAGGATCACAAGAATCAAGTCAAAGATATGAAATATGAAGAAGCAAAACCCACCCAGCGGGAAAAGCCAAAAGAAAAAAGAATAAAAAAATATGAAGATAGTGTAAGGAGTCTCTGGGACAACTTCAAGCATACCAACATCAGAATTATAGGGGTGCCAGAAGAAAAGAAAGAGCAAAATATTGAAAATCTATTTGAAGAAATAATGACAAAAAACTTCCCACCTCGTGAAAGAAATAGACTTCCAAGTCCAGGAAGTGCAGAGAACCCCAAACAAAAGGAACCCAAGGAGGACCACACCAAGATACATCATAATTAAAATGCCAAGAGCAAAAGACAAGGAGAGAATCTTAAAAGCTGCAAGAGAAAAGCAGTTAGTTACCTACAAGGGGGAACCCATACGACTGTCAGCCGATTTCTCAACAGAAACTTTGCAGGCCAGAAGGGAGTGGCAAGAAATATTCAAAGTGATGAATAGCAAGAACCTACAACCAAGATTACTTTACCTAGCAAAGCTATCATTCAGAATTGAAGGTCAGACAAAGAGCTTCACAGACAAGAAAAAGCTAAAAGAGTTCATCACCACCCAACCGGTATTATATGAAATGCTGAAAGGTATCCTTTGAGAAGAGGAAGAAGAAAAAGGAAAGTAAAAATTATGAACAACAAATACATATCTATCAACAAGTGAATCTAAGAATCAAGTGAATAAAAAATCTGATGAACAGAATAAACTGGTGAATAGAACAGAATCAGAGATATAAAAAGGGAGTGGACTGACAATTTTCGGGGGTTAAAGTGTTGGGGGGTGCGTGAAGAGAATGGACAATAATCGTACACCTGTGGATGAGGACAGTGGGGAGGGCAAGAACAGAGGGTGGGGTGGGAACTGGGAGGAGGGGAGCTATGGGGGGAAAAAGAGGAACAACTGTAATAATCTGAACAATAAAGATAAATTTTTTAAAAAGTTCTGAAAGTTGCATGACAAGGTGAAAGCACTTAATGCCACTGAACTGTACATTTAGAAATAGTTTATACGTTATGAATGTTTTACCACAAAAAGTACAAGAACTAAATTAAAAATTCATTAGAGGGAATTAACAAGATATTCTAAATGATACAAAAAAAATCGGCGAACTTGAATATAAGTAAGTAGAAATTAAGCAGTCTGAAGATTAAGGAAAATACACAGTGCTCAGAGATCTGTGGGACAGCATCAACATACTAACATATATCTAATGGCTGTATCCAAAGGAGAGGAGAGAAGGAGAAAAGGACACACATTTAAAAAGAAATAATGGTCAAAAACTGATGAATCTATATAACCAAGAATGCAACAACTTCAAGTAACATTAACACAGAGAGATCTGCACCTAGAAACATCATTGAGTAATTGTTGAAAGACAGAGAAAATATGAAAGCAGCAAGAGAAAAATGCATTACTACAGTTGGCTGACTTCTCATTTGAAACAATGGAGGCCAGAAGACAGTGGAATGGCATACTCAATGTGCTCAATGAAAAATTCTAAACAGCAAAACTGCCCTGCAATAATGAAAGTAAAATACATTTCTACATAAAGACAGATTTGTTGTTATCAGGAAGTCATTTAGACTGAAAGGAAATAACACCAGAAAGTGACTCAAATCCATGGGAAGAAAGGAGGAGCACTAGAAATGGTAAATATGTGAGTCAATGTGAAAGAATGTATAAACATATTTTTTGCTCATCTCTTAACTATCTTTAAAATGTTAGATTATCATTATAAAGCAATTATTGTAACTGCATTACTGTGTGATAGTGCACACACACACACACACATATATGTGGTAAAAACTTTGTGAAAAACTGTCAATGATATAAAAAACAGGAACCATTATTTCTAGAAAAGTATAGAAAGCCATTCAGTGTCATGTGCAACAACAGCCAGATACAATATTGGAAAGTTACAATTCTTGAGCAACTGCTGCTATAATCCATATGTCTATCTGAGGACTAAAAGTCATTACATGTGATAAAGCCAGATAAAGTGTAAGACTTGTCTTATTTTATAGCACATGCTAGAGGCCCAGTGCAAGAAATTCAGGCAGGGTTAGGGTTCCCAGAGGCTGCCAGCTGCCAGCCAGGGCCTCTCTTCCCCTGACTGGCTGCCTGCCACCATCCCCTGGTGGTCAGTGCATGTCTAACTCCAGGTCAGTCAAACTCCCACCTGTGGGGACAATTTGCATATTAGCCTTTTTTTTATATAGGATATTTCTTGAATATTTTGTTTAGCATACAAATTATTTATTTTTCTGTAGGTTCATAAAAACAATTAAAAATCTTTAAAAAGTGAGTTTCAAAAGTCACTTTGAGCATTAAAATACATAACATTAGTAAGGTATAATGACCTAATGCTGCTATAACCATATACATATATACATACATACATCAGGGAGAAGTTTTCCTTCTTACTTACACTTGGATGCCAACCACTAATGCAAAAGGAATGATGGCATTAGAAATCCACCATTTAGTAGATATCATAATAAAAACTGGTTCAGGCAAGAGTCATTCCATGCTAAAACTAGTTGGTAAAAGTTTGATGGGACCCAAAACATTTACATAGTTTCAAACTACTTGTTAATCGCAAAGGGAAAAATAGGACTTTACACCCTGGCCAGGTAACTCGGTTTATTGGAGCATCAGTTGGTTTGCTTCCCCGTCAGGGCACATACCTGGGCTATGGATTGATGGATTCAATTCCCAGTCAGGACACCTACAGGAAGCAACCGATCTCTCTCTCTCTCTCTCTCTCTCTCTCTCTCTCTCTCTCTCTCT
>PVJC01006968.1:0-53072 GCA_004026665.1 Murina feae | reverse complement strand
GAAAGGTATCCTTTGAGAAGAGGATGAAGAAAAAGTAAAGATAAAAATTATGAACAACAAATACATATCTATCAACAAGTGAACCTAAAAATCAAGTGAATAAAAAATCTGATGAACAGAATAAACTGGTGAATAGAATAGAATCAGAGGCATAGAAAGGGAGTGGACTGACAATTTTCGGGGGTAAAGGGTGTTGAGGATGCGGGAAGAGAATGGACAATGATCGTGCAGCTATGGATGAGGACAGTGGGTTGGGGGGACAGAGGGTGGGGTGGGAAATGGGAGGAGGGGAGCTATGGGGGAAAAAAGAGGAACAACTGTAATAATCTGAACAATAAAGATAAATTTAAAAAAAAATAAAGGGGATTGAAGATCAAAGCAAACTTTAGTTTTATCTAAAATGTTCCAATCTTTCTACAGAAAAATACAGTCAGGTATTATGTATGTAATTTTTAAATCATATTTTTTAAACGGAAGCAAGGAGCGAGGCAATGACTGAACAGGTCGGTTATTCACCTACCTGTTCCAGCATACAGTGCAGAATCAGGGGCACAGAAATGAATTCTTCCGGAATTGGATTCAGCAAATCATTGTAATATCTCATGTCTACTTCCGTTGTGACGACAGAAGCCACTGTAAAATAGACAAAATGTCATTGCTCGGTCCAGATGCACTCTCCAGGTCTGCCATCAAAATCTCATCCACCAATTCAGACTACAACCCTGCACTATCAGGCAGAGGATCTGCAGGGGAGGGATGACTAAAAGCAGTACAGTCCCTATTCCAAAGCCCCAGCCATGGCCTAGAGCCTCCAACACCAAGTCTCATACGTGCTGACGATAGTGCTTGTAATTCTTCATTCTGTGCTTTCTTCTTCCCAGGGGTTGGGGCAACAGGTTGTGGAGCCTAAAAGAAGAAGAATTACAAAGAAACAACTGAGATGTCCAGCTGGGAGATGCTTTCATCAAATGCAGGACTGATGGGATCGGACAGGATTCTGAGATTGTATGATTATGTTCCCACCACAGAAACATTTGCTGATAGGAGGCTCAAACAGAAGGGAGAAGTTAGTGGGTACAGGCACTCCTGTTTTCCCTAACAGAGCTCACCAGCCAGGAATGTGATGGGGAGATGGGGCACTGAGAGTCAGAAAGCTTTTCCTCCCTGGGTGACTCTGAATCATGCCATTCTCCCCCTCAGAATCCTTCCATGGTCCCCAGCACCTCTAGGAGGAAACTCAGACTCTCTAACTCAGCACCAGTGGGCACCCTGGCTCCCATCCAGCTTTAGTTCGTGCTATTGTTCGCCCCTGTGCCCATATGGCCTGAGGGCAGTGACCTACACCATGGTCCTGGTTTGTGCCACAATAATTATTTTATTTGACCTCCATGTCTTCATATATTTCTGCCCCTTGAGAAGGCCAGCCTGTCTCTTTCCCTCACCTGGCTTTGCCTTAGGCAACTTCTCCTCAGCCTTCACCACATCACTGACCCGCCGGGTAAGGTTTTCCTGCCTCCTCTCTCTTTCCTGCTCCTCCAGACCAGGGTAGGTGCCATATTTTACTGCTTCTCCTTCTGAGCTGACTGTGCTGAAACTGCTCTTGACTCGACTGATGTCCTCTTTAAAAGTTAACCTCCACACGAGGACAGGGGAGGAGTCTTGCTCATTGTTGCACCTCAGACCTCGCACAGTGTTAGCACATGGTAGGTGGTAAGCAGACATCATCATCCACTGACTGCCAGCTGTCCTTGTTCCAGACCACTTACTGCACAATGGGCTGGGATTGGTGGGGCACCTCTGCATGTGGAAGGGGGCTGGGGAGCTTGTAAAGCCCTCACCACATAGGTACCCTTTCAGACTGTCCATGAAGGGTCTTCCTTTGTTCCCATCCTCACTCACTAAATCCCAACAGGCAGTATGACCTTGCTACAAGTACTTATATGATGTTTTCTTCGGATGTTTTATAAAAGTGAACATTAAGCTGTTCCGTTAATCATTCCATTCATGAAAAGACATTTGAGCAGTGCCTACCTCAGAAGTCAGCGTGATTTCTATGATAGGTTTCTCACTGACCACGTGTGGGACCTTAATCAGCTGCATGCTCTCCAAATAGTGCCGGTGCTGCCTTTTCCAGTCTAGGGTGTCGTACATCAAGCAGGCAATGCTCTCAAAAATTCTCGTGCCCAATTCCAGCTACAGGTGACAGAATTGGTGAAAATCAGTTACTCATTTCATATTGTTGGAATCAGATGTATGGTGTGTACCTACCTTAACAGCTAAACCTATCACTTAAAAATGTTTTTTCTTTTTCAACTCAGTTTACATTCAATATTACTTTGTATTAGTTTCAGGTGCACAGTATAATGATTAGGTAATCATATACTTTATAAAGTGTTCTTCCCTATATTTCCAGTTCCCGCCTGACACTGTACATAGTTACACATTACTGTTGACTACATTCCCAATGCTGTACAACCCATGACGTTTTGTGACTACCAATTTACATTTTTCAACCCCTTCACCTTTTCCACCCTGACCTCAGCCCCCACCCCTCTCCTCTGGTAATCATCAGTCTGTTCTCTGTATCTATGAGTCTGTCTCTGTTTTTCTTAAATTATTATTTATATTATTCTTTAGTTTCCACATATAAGTAAAATCATATGGTATCTGTCTTTCTCTGACTGACTTATATCACTTAATGTAATGCCCTCTAGTTCTATCCATGCTGTTGCAACTGGTAAGATTTCACTCTTTTTTATGGCTGAGTAGCATTTCATTGTGTAAATGTACCACTCATCTATTGATGGGCACTTGAGCTGTTTCCAGATCTTGGCTATTGTAAATAATGCTGCAATGAACACAAGGGTGCTCATTCTTTCAAATTAGTGTTTTGATTTTCTTCAGATAAATACCCAATTGCTGGGCCACAAAGCAGTTCCATTTTTAATTTTTGGAGAGCTTTCCACACTACTTCCACAGTGGCTGCACCCATCTGCACTCCCACCAACAGTTCATAAGGGTCCCCTTTTCTCCACAGCTTCTCCAGCACTTACTTGTTGATTTCTGAGGATAGCCATTCTGACAGGTGTGAGGAGATAGCTCATCACCAAATCTGTCACTTTTTATAGGAAAGCACTTCCCCAACCACTGAATCCCAGCCATGGCACCTGAGTCTTCCTTTGTTGAACCTTTCTTTCTCCTCTTGTTCATTTCCCTTTGGAGGGCCTTATGGCTACCTAATGTTGTTGAGCCGAATTAATGTTTGAACTAAGTGAAAATCACCTTATTCATTAGTTTCAGCAGTGTGGCTTATTTTCTCGGTATCTCAGTCCTAAAACAGCACATCAGTGAGGTAATTTCCACTTCCTCAGCCCAAGATAAACTGTGCATGGCTTCTTTCTAGGCTGTGCAAGAGGCACATAGGAAGCATTGCTCAGCCTTGACATCATCTGTGCAAGTACACTGCAGTGTGTACAGTCAATATTTCTTCCTCTCCTCTCTGCCTCTCCTTTTCTTCCACCTGTGCTACCTTAAGGGAAAAAAACCTAAGAAATCCTGATAGACCACCTCTAATACCCACAAGTTTTACGATATGGCAGGTCAGTTATAAATCAGATGCTTCTATCACCTGGGCTTTCATTTCCAGAAGGAGAAAGGCACTGCTATCAATCACTAGGTCTGTCTGCTTGAAAGCAAGGGAGGATGCAATGGGCCCATCCTATGTCTGAGCTCAAGAGGTAAGGTAGGGTGGATAGCTTCTTGTGGGGCTCATGACCACAGTCTGGCAGGAGTCAGTGCCTGGCTTGGCCCATCTTCACAGCATAGCTGTCAGGCTGGGCTTCACGTGTCTACTTTCATTCTGTGTGTTCTTCAGTTAAGCTTCAACCTGGTATTTGCCCAATGCCTGACATCAAAACATGTTATTGTTTATTTGCATTTTTAAGAAATATAGTAAAAGTTCTGCCCAACGACCCCTTAGTCTGACTAGTTAATTTATTTTTCAATCAAACAGCAAGTCATATGCCAAAAAGCAGAAAATTATTTCAGCAACCACGGTCTTAACTTGAGATGTTACAGATGTCTTACATGAGCAAGTTAGCACTTCTTGATGGGCATTTATTTGATGTAAAGCTTTCTTTACCTTGGTTGAGCAGAAATACAGCCTGCCTATTTGCAGCAAAGGTACTAATGCTTTCCTTCCTCCACAGGGGAAGAAGGCTGTTTGTCTGGCTCCTGCCTTGGATATGAGGCCATTATCAACTTAAAGACATAGCTGAGAGTGTGACACCATGTAGCTATACCATGTATCTAGTCTACTTCTACTAGAAGTAGCTGTGTTTTAAAAAATTAAATTAATTTAATTTTTAGAGAGAGGCAGGGAGAGAGAGAAAGAGAGAGAGAGAGAGAGAGAGAGAGAGAGAGAGAGATCAATTTGTTGTCCCACTTATTTCTGCATTCATTGGCTGATTCTTGTATATGCACTGATCAAAGATTGAACCCATAACTTTGACATAACCAATTTTGCCTAGAACAAGCTCTGTCTTCAGCTACAGCTTTTCTATGTTCAGCTTCATTTTCCAAGTCTAGGACAAAGCAATATATATTCTTACTATTAGCAAGGTATCAGACCTGAGTGTTCTGTTTCTACACAGTGACAGCTTATGCCTTTTGTTGGCAGTCTCTATAACTCAAATTGATCTACCATTGCTACTTATCAAATCTGGGCCTCCCTCCTCAGTGTTAACACTTACTTCATTCACCAAGTGCAAACCCATCTCAAGAAAAAAAGAATCAGGGATTCTCCTCACGAGAAATGTTCATGCTCCACCCCATGGCCATGGACACCCACCCCTTGGCTCAGAAACTGTTCAAGGCTTTGATCTTGCTCTCCTCAGGTTTGCTTTTTTCTTGGCAGCTACCCACAGTCCCTGACCACAGACACTCATCTACTGCCCCCACCCTGCTTCGCCCAGCTCCCTTCAGAGCACTCACTTCATGTGGTCCCTCCCAAGAATGTGTGTTCAGTTCAGCTCCCTTGAGCTGAAATACATCAGCCTGCAGGACTGAGTCTCCCATCTTGGTGAATCAAGACAGTGCTCTAACCAACTGGACTTACCCAGCCAAGGCTCTTCATCTACCTCTTATTCTTTGTCACTAATTCATACACGGAAAGCTATAGATTCAGTCTATAACCATTACTGGGCACTCAATGCTCTCATTGTCTTGAAGATAAAGGACAAAACCTTGCCTATAGTCTATGATCAATAAGCATCTGTGGAAGGAAGGAACGGGTAAACGGGACCACAGTGTCCATGTGCATAGCACTCACTCTATCCATTGCGCTCTCACCATCATCTGGCCGTCCGACCAGTCGGAAGGAAAGTCATCCGCCTTGACTGTGTATTTAAATCGAGCAACATCAAAGAGATTTGTTTCAGGCCTCTCATTATTCAGGATCGGTTCCAAGTACTTCCAGAAAATGTCAAGTTCTTTCATGGTAGTCTCTTTCTTCAATTTTTCAGCTTCTATAGCTAATAACAGCAACATGTTTATACTACAAAATGAGAGTGTTGAATTTCTTCCCACTATAAGTGGACATGGCACATCATATGCAACGCAAGATGTCTTATACAGTTCCAGAAAAATGCAAAAAAAAAAAAAAAAGAAATGCAATTTTGAGAAGACTTTGGACCTGAACTATATGATTATGAAATCAGAGGATTTTACTTCTGAAATTGGTGTTAAATATGAGCTTGTCCCATCCCATTCATCTTACAGTTGAGGCCCTGAAAGATTATGATACAGTTACATATTTTGGAGCTAATATGTTCAATATTTTTATCACTTCACATTTCATTTGTATAGGTGCGGTTTTACTGCTCAACCACTTTCTGACCAAGCTAGTGTTTATTTGCTGCATAACTAGTTACAAATGCAAATAATTTGGTTCTTCTTTCCCAAATGGCTAAAAACAAACGGGCTCACCAATTTATGCCTCAGTTAACTTTTGGTCATATTAACATAACTACTGGCTTCTTTGGGCATTTGTGCTCTGACTATAAAATAATGATAGTTTTCCATATAGGTACACTTGAAAATTTAATATACTTACATTTATTATATCTATAGCTAAAATAGGCTCTACTACCAATATCTCATTAGTCTAGTTAAAGACTATTTTTCTATTATTTATTTTTATAAATTAAGTAATTTGTATAGAGAGACTATGAAGTTTATACAGCATTCCTCCCCCCCACACACATACACACTACTGCCACCACCACCACCACCACCACCACCACTGGCTCCAATAATGAATTATTTAGTGTTACAAATGTCTTTGAAATAGAAGTATCTAGGTTTGAATCTCTACTCTACCTTAATAACTGCTTCTAGGCTGAGAGTTCTTATTGGGAAGATGGAAATGAAACACATTTCTGAAAACTATATGAATCATTGCATGTGTCAAATAAATGATAGCTATTATCATCATCAGTGGTAGCAATTTCTTATTTGGAACAGAAGTTTAAAAAATGTAGTGTTATAGAAACAGGGACATGGCTGCATAAGTTACAAAACACAGTGCAAATGGTATTATCTAATCTAATAAAAGAGTAATATGCAAATTGACCCTCACTCCCTTACACCTACAAGCCATGCCCACAAGCCACACCCACCATCCAATCAGGAGCGAATATGCAAATTAATTCAACTAAGATGGCAGCGGCCATGGAGCTGGGGTTGCCTCGGGCAATGGAGGAAGCCAGGGCCCTGTGGGCCCTGAGTTCTACTCAAGACTACAAAGTTTCAATTATAGAAGATAAACAAACCCTAGATACCTGCTGGGCTTGAACCTTGGGTTGCCAGGAGCAACCCAGGCTTTGAGTGGGGAGGACCAAGGCAACGAAGTTTCAATTATAGAAGTTAAATAAATCCCAGATACCTGCTTCTAGCCAGGCACCCCAGTAGGAACCCAAACCCTGAAGGGGCTGTGGGCAGCCTGAAATGGCCATCAGCCACTCACCCAGGCTGGCCAGGCATGCCAGCAGGTGGACATCCCCCAAGGGGTCCCAGACCGCGAGAGGGCACAGGCCGGGATGAGGGAGCCACCCCTGAGTGCACAAATTTTTGTGCACCGGGCCTCTAGTTAATAAATAACAATAAAAGTAACAGTAGGTGGCAGAACAAGCTTGGACTTCTGGGTCACATGGGCTTATACACCATATCCCAGTTCTATCGTCTAATGGATGCAACAGCATTTTGTTCCTTCCCACAGAGGTGTTTGGGCACAAAGCCCTTAGATAAAGAGCTCCAGGCTCCAATGGCTGAATGGTAGTGTGGTGAGGGCTTCCTCCCACAACACACTACTTTAAGGCCTGGAAGATAAGGCGCCCCTTCTGCGTAATCATGACAAGCCAGGAGCAAAGCACAGCAAGCATCCAAGGCCATGATCTCCCTTGGGCCACTTGGTGACTGTGGCTTCTGGAAGAATGGATTCTCTACAGCGGGTCTACCCACTGTAGGCTCTAGGCAAAAGTTACAGATCAAATGTGTCAGAGAAATGCAGTTGGATAATCAAGTCTTTCGACCTGCAGTCTGTGTTCTCTGTGGCTGTAGAGCGATATAAACACAGAAGATGATTTTGATTTGCAAAATTTACAACACCTGGCTAGTGCAAGCAGAATAAAAATGGAATCTAAGTCTTAGAAGAATTTCAGGACGTATGTGTGGCATGACTATGTTTTGGACAGAAACTTGCATTTGTACTTTAAGGACAGCAGGGAATAGCGAAGGACCCAGTAAGCTGTGTAGCAGGCTGCATACCTTCTGGCTTAAGAACAACTTCCTGCTGCTGGCTAACTGCTGCCAGGTGTGCCTGCAGAGGTTCGTAATTCTCTGAAGATATTTTAATCACGCTGCTTATGGGAATGCCGAGTTCAGTCATGATCGCTAATAGCTGAGGATTGTTGAAGCCCACGACTATAATGTAATGTTGGGCACCATCATCTGGCTCGTCATCTGTCCACAATACCAGAGAGAAAAGGAGGTGTCACTTTAAAAGAACAGGTTGCACTCAGCCAGTTCCATGGCTGTGTACATTATGTATGCGTTTACAATCCCATGGCTTGCCAAAAGCAGTCCAGCTGGCTGGAATGCAGTCCTCCTAACTGGTTCTCATTACTGCCCTTCCAGTAAGAAGGCTGGAGCCATTTTACAAAATATTAAATCACTTTTGCAAATGAGACATAATCTTAATAGGAGGACAGACATACACAGGGCCTGTGGTCATGGAAAATGTGTGCTTAGAATTTTGTTGTTGTTTTTTTAAGTTTAGGCTGTGATTTTTTTTTTTTTTTTTTTTTTGCTTCTAATCTCTTTTGAGCAACATCTGGATTTACTCCTGAATTACGAGTAGCTGCAGCTTTGTGGTATTTTATAAGGAGAGGTGTTTACAGGAGAGGGAAATATTGAATATGGACATGCCCCCTACCAAAGTATTCCAGTATTTATGTCAATAGGTGTGAATGCTGAGTGTGGGTTAGGCAGCAACTATTGAGAGTGGATGGCAACTGAAAATGTGATATCCCACAATAGCCCACTAAGATCAATCTTAAAATAGTGCAATAGGTGCACACACTTTTCATTCTGAAGTAATGACTTTTATTCAATCACTAAAGAAATCAGCATTGATATTGCCCATGGAATCCATAATGTCAGTGCTTCTAAGCCTGGTTAATGCATTTCAAGTAGAGACAGACAGGGGAGTGAGGAAAGGGAAGGCCTGCCATCTCATTTACATGCTATGCAAATAATAACAGGTAGCTCCAGTTGGACTCATGGGAAGGTGGCAATGAATTGCTCATAGCTGTGTAATTGAAATCATTTCTGTATCAACAATCTAAAAGGAAAGAAACTTCAAGTTACTCTAAGACACACTGACAGTGGGAGAAGTTGAGGTCAGGAAGCTCCGAGTCCCACATTAACTGGTGTGATTTTTTTACCACTGTATTTCACTCACGACAGTAACCATTTTAGAATTATGTCTGCCTTTTACAAAACATTCCCAACAAGAGAGTGAGCGCCCCAGTGCCACAACAGCTCGCTCATTATTTCATCCTTCATGTGTATTATGTAAATGTGCCCATAGCAAGACAGGTGCTAAGTAAATATTTCCTGAAAACATAAATGAATTGCAAAGAGAACTATTTTTCTACTAGGGGATCATGGGTAGTGTGTGATTTATGGTTTTATAAACAGTGAAAAGGCTGGGGCATTATTCTCTGTAGGTGATAAGGCACCAAGTGAAAGGCAACCAACACAGAGGAGCAGCTTACTGACCGATGTAAACTTTGACCTCATCTTCCTCCCCCCTCCGTTTCAACTGGGTTGTCTTTTTCACTGATGCGCTCGCCTCAGGCTGGTCCTTCCCCTTTCCTTTGGCAGCTTTGGCATCTGCGGCCTTCTTTTCCTTGGGAGTTTTCGCTTTCCCTTCATCCTTTTCTACCTTAAATCTGTCTTCTATTGCCTGGAAAGAGAGAACATTTTTTCTTCCAAATCATACAGTGATCAAGCAATGGTTTTTCTACTATCAGGTGGACTCAGTTTATTTCAGTTAATCACTGTCTGCTCATTTATTCGGTCTTCAGGCCAGGATAGTAGAGATCTGGCTGAGCCTAAATGGTGGCGAGGCACATCTACGCACGAGGAGCCGAGGGGTGGGTGCTAGGAGTTTATATCAATATTTACCTCCCTCCTTTCATGAAAGTATTTTTTAAATACCTATAAATGTTGATTCACTTTTTTAAATAACCTTTTTAAAATTATAAAAATATCATTCCTGAAAATTTGGGACAGATATACAGAATTTACAAAAATCACCATAATTCCATCATCCAGAGAAAATGAGTGGAAGGTACTTAATGCATTCTTTAAATGATGTTCATGCATCATTTTTACATAACCGTTACTGTTTTCTCTATACAATTCAGTGTTCTGTGTTTTCCGTTAACAATGATGCATCTTCAGTTGGCAGGATTTCAAGAAGTATTACTCTGCAAAGAATTCCCCAGGTGGAGCAGCTATATCCGCACTGTATGGTAGCATCTGGGTCGTCCTGCTGTGAGAAGGTCCAGCGCAGACACCGTATGGTAGAAAAGGAAGCAGAGGGAGGCGCCTTGTCTTCCCAGCAGCCAGCTCCCTGCAGGGAAGCCCTTGGGAGATTTCAGAGCATGCTCTTTGCCCTACCCAATCCCTTTCCCCCCAGGGCTGACTCCAGTGGCAGTCTTCCTACTGTGTCCCTTACTCCTCTCTCAACGCCTCCCCCCGCCCCCCTCCCCATACTTGAGAGCTGAACCAGGACAGTCCCCTTGACCTTCTGCTTCTGCACAATGATCGACTGTTAACCTCTAGAATTCTACTTTGGCTCAAAGGTAAAGCATCCTGTGATTACCAAGCTCCCAGCACACAAAGGTCACCTCCCATCTTCTCTCCTTTTCCTCGGCGCTCTCTCATTCTGAGGAGGCCCCTCCAGGACGTGTGAGCTTTGCAATATGGGGGCAGCTTAGGGCAAAGTGAGTCTGAATAGCTGAGTATTCAGAAAGCTGGCCCCTCTTAAATCATATGCTCCTATTTGTTTACCCCAACTTCTTCTTTGACCCCTTCACTGCTGGCTAACATGGCATGCATACTCCTATTTATTCTACGGGGATCTGCTCACAACTTGAAGAACTCAGAGGCAAACTCTTGCCAATTCAAGATAAAAATATAGGAGGGTGTATCCAAAAGGACCCTCTCTCCACCGTGTTTAGGGAACACATGTTCCTCAGCATACGAAGGGAGACTCAAGTTCATTACAGAGCGCATTTTATTTAAAATGCATCGCGTCCAAAAAGCATCTGGGTGCCTCCCACTGTGAGAAGGCCTTGGATAGGCACAGGGATTTCTTAACCAGTTAAGCTACATAGCAGATGGTGAGTTCTTGTCTTAGCAACAACCAAAAATAGTATGAGCATTTCATGTACTCAGCTGAGGATCAAGTGACACCTATTCAAAATTCTTAATCTTGTTGGTCTCACTTTTTAAAGGAAAAAATACAAATCCTCCCTGTCTGAAACATGGGAGCATAGTTATTGATACTCCAAATATTTTAGGTTGTGTTTTATTCTAAATGATTCCTTGATGTATTTGTTCCGTTATTCCTCACAATGAATGAGAGGTAAAAGTCAGTGGAACAACTGGTAAATCACTCAGCTTCGTCTTATTATTTTGGTTAACAGTGCTTCTTCATGTTTGTATATAATTTTTTTTGTGTGTCTTATATGTTCTATCATAAGATTCCCATCAAATTTTATTAAGGACAAAGGTGAAGACCATACTCACGGAGGTTATGTGACTAAGCCATTCCATCATTATGTGGCTTAGGAAAAACTGGCTCTGTGTCCTGAGCGCTACTCTGATTCTCTGTCAAGATATCACTCTACTTCATAAACAATCTATTCTACTAGTCACAGGTGAGAGGACAAGAGATAGACTGAAAGAAATGTATGCTGTCAAATAAGTTTGAAAGACAGGCTAAGCAGACTTATTTTCCTGAACCTGCCCATTTGTAATAAGCTAATGTGCTATGAAATCTCCAAAACTTAAGACAGTGATTTCCAGGTTGACCAGAGGGCTATTTAAAAAAAAAATGGAGAACAGGGTCTAAATGGGACTATAACCTGTTTTAGATACACAGGTAATGGGGACATTTAAGGGTGCAATTAATCAATTTCTATAAACCTATTCTAAGGAAATTATTTTAAAAATCAAGAATTTTATATTATAAAGTTGTTCATCATACCATTGTTTTTTTTTTTTTTAAATATGGAAATAATTGAAATGCTCAATAGAGAAATGATCAAGAAAATTATGGTAGTCCATAGACTATCTTATAACCAGTAAATGAATGCTGTGTGGTAAAGAGTAAAAATTATATTAATTTTCAAAAAGCTGAATAATTTCTTTTTACTGTGATTGCAGCTATATAAAGAAACTAATCCACAGAAAGGACAGAGGACTATACCAAGTTGTTGATTGGTTATGGCACTATGAACATTTCATTTTTCCTTTTCTATATTTTATATTTATTCTTTGCCCTCTGCTGTCCTCCCCACTTCCCTGACAAACAGAAAATATAATGGATGGGACTGAGTTAAGAGCCTACAGTAGTGGTGGTGAGGTGGTGGGTCTGATGTCTAATGTCTGTCTCCTGTAAGGCTCTATGAGATTAGCAACAAGATCAGCCAATGTCATTATCCCTCAGCAATTTTCAACCTTTTTCATCTCATGGCACACATAAAATAATTACCAAAATTCTGTAGCATACTAAAAAATACATTTTTTTTCCAATCTGACCAAAAAATAATTTTGATTCATTCACACCAGACAGCAATTGTCATGTTGGCTATTGTCATTATTTTGTGTGTCAATCTAAGGGAAAAGACGAAGCAGTTAGGTATTGCATATTTTAAACATCCTTGTGGCACACCAGTTGAACATCACTGTTCTACCTCAATATCCAGAAGGGTAGAGAGAAGGAGCAGGAATGTTTAGAATAATTCAGGAAGTCTAGTCCTAAGAGATTCCCACAGAGACTAGGTCATTTCTGGGTGGGGACAGGATTGGAAATGAAGTCAGGATTCCCTTAGAGTTGGTGGTCAGTTAGCTCAGTGGCCTTTATCTTTACTGAGCTTAGTTACCTTCCATGAACTGTCTCTGCATTTAACGTTGGGATGCTGTATGTATGCAATTAGTGCGACCAGCTGGCTGTTGGCAGATCACTGAATAGAGCCTTTACTGTTACAGGGAAACATCTCTGGCAGGCACTCTACTGGTTTTGAGCCAAGACAGCCACTCTGCATAAATCCTGAGTCACACTGGGGAGGGGTATGTATAGTGGTAAGAGCATGGTCTTTAGAGATTGACAGTTTTGGGTTTGAATTTCAGCTCCACCTCTGAGCAGCTATTCAGCGTTGGGAAAGTTACCTAACTCTTCACACCCTCAGTTTCCCCATCTGCAAACTGGGAATACTACTCTGTACTTTATAAAGTCGTTTAAGAAATTAAATTATATAGCTTGTGTGAAGAGCTTAGTATAGTGCCGAAGAGTCAATAATGGTAGCTAATTATTATTAGCTGCTGTAATTGTCGCTATTTGTATTTAAAAATACTGCTCAATTTTAAATATGTATGTTTCTGCACATTTTTCATGAAGTCTATAAAACGTTTTTTATTAATTAAAGGATCCCAATTTGCAAAGCACTTTTATTTTACAGAATTGCCAGCTAGTGAGTCATTTGTCGTGAATTGTTGGATTTTGCAGCTCTTTAGATCCCAGTTTTGACGGTGGTATCCTCATTTCAATAACCAGCCTTAAAGAATTCCACCAAGCCAGTGAGGCAAGTTACTCCTTCCCTGCATTCGCATGGTCCTGCTCTTCCTCTGTTTGATTTCTTGAAATAGTTTCTGAAGATTTTAACCACAACCGAATCAAAACTAACCAGCCTATAATTTCCTGGTATGTCCCTACGGTCTTTCTTTTAAAGCAAACACACACACACAGAATGGCATTACATTGGCTGGTTTCCAGTGCTTCAGGGTTTCAGCTGGAGCAAGCTGGAAAATGTGTGTGAAAGTGACCTATTTCTCTGTCGCTGTTAGGAGCTTTATCCTAACAGGCTGTCCGAGGCTTTATTGTCATATCTTATCAAATTCTCGTGCTTTTAATCTTGACTTGCCTTAAGAAAAATTTACCAATACTCTCTCTCCATAGTTCTTTCATGTATATATATTTTCTCTTTACCCTAGTATATTGGGAAATAAGGTAACTTGTACTAAGAATATAAGCCAGAAAGAACTGTTCTACTTTTATATTAAAAAGATGCTAAAAATCGCCAAGAAAATATGGATTGGTTATTTGAATTCACAAATTAAAAGCACAACTAGAATATATTTGCTTTTTTTTCAAAACTCTATTCAAATATTCTGAACCTGACTCAACTCCAAGGCACAGAAAGCTAGATTTAGTTTGACTAATTAAATTGTTAATTTTTTTGTATTATAGCCATTTTTCATGTATTTTTGATGATTAAATATTTTCTGTTAGTTAAATTCTTAATACAGTTTGAGTCACAATGAAGTATTTTGGCTTTAAATAAATGTTTATAATTAATGTATAACAGAAAAGTTAGCAGTAAAAAGAAGTAAAAATGTTAATGATGCTATAATATTCAGATAATGGCTAAATGAAAACAGGTTTCAGAATGGAAACCAAGTAATTTATTTTGAAATTATAAAGAACAATATAAAAATATATATGCCCACTACATTGTTTTCTAAACGTTTGTTTCAATAAATGTGTGTTAATTAACAACAGATTGATAAGAACTAAAAATGCAGAATAAATGCTAGATAATGATGTGATGGGGAAAATTTATTTCTAAGCAAAACATGCTTATTCACATTTTAAGATACAATAAAATATAGTTTGAGATTAACTATAAAAGTCAGAAGTTCTGAAATGCTAAAATATATTTAAAGAAATACAATATATATATTTCCTTCATGGTATGCATACTGGGAAGTAATCAATAGGTTTATTCCTAAATAGATAAAGTTTTCAAATATATTCAGCTTATTTGCAGTTAGAGGCAAGCATTGCCTCCCAGAAATTCAAGTGCTCAAGGCTTCAAAACTGTTCTTCTAAGAACTATCTTCCCTTATATTATATTTTTATACTACTCATTAGCCAGCAAACTTCCTTCATGGTCCAAGCCAATACGATGTTAAGCAGAGCCCAGACTAAAGTGTTATAAATTATTAAAATTAGTAGAATCTGAAAAATCAGTTTGTACTATACCTGGCAATTGAAACTATATTATTTACAATTTACTTTTAAGAAAAGTTTTAATAAAATAGGATCAAATATATAGTGATACATTATATTTGTTTCTTTGGGGGAAAAGAACAGGATCTGAATTATATAAATTTTTGTCCACAGCTTTCCCCTAATATTTTCTATAATTATTGTTCTGGATATATTTTAAACCTTCATTTAAAAATTGTTCAGAAAATGTACAGATGTAAGCAATATAATTAGCATTTGAAAGAAAATATCTACATAGATTTCACATTGAAGTTGAAAACCTGAGGAGACACATACTCCCCTGTAGGAATTTCAGAATCTCACCCTGGGTTTAGGAAAGAGAAGAAAATTGGGTAAAGCCCTCTTTTCTGTTTTTCAACTTCTAATCACAGCACGGTGTCAGTTTTACATACTTTATATTTATTTTGCTTTCTGCCAAACTCCCTGGCTGACAAACATTAACCTCAGTTGTCCCCACTGACCTGTTGGGCAGTATTGCTGAAATGAACGTAGATTATATCATCCCTCAAAAAACCCCTTCATCTTGCCTTTACCAAGAGTGAAGGAAAGGATTCCATTCCAATCAGGTTTCATCACTTACTCATATGGCTGCAACACGAGGATTGGGGGCTGGTATTTTTGAGAACCCAATCTAATGAAGACATCAAATCAGATTGTGTAATTGTTGGCTCTTAATTGCTCAGTTCTCTTAAGCATCTATTACTTACATATAAGATGTAAATAAATCTAAAATTCAAGCCCCAAATCCCTTAGGACTCTTGAATTTTCAACAAATAAAGAGTATCTCCATATCTTCAGAACTTCATAACTATATTATTATAGTTCACGTCTCAAAGAAATGCTGAGCAAATAACAGGTTCAGAAATATTTTTATATCCTTGCTCCTGGCTAGCTTTAAAAACATTTCTTGAGCTTTCAGGATATTCCATTTATTGTTACCTCAAACCTGTTAACTTAAATCTAAAATCTATTCCTATTAAAAACGATTACCAGCTTAAAATAGGTGGCAAACAAGTACGTACACTGACACGCTTTAGCCTGTTAGATCTACTTGTAGGTGCCATGGAAAAGCACAAAGCAAACGGAAGGTGTGGGAATGCTCTAGGACACACAGTCTATTTTTTCTAATTCAGTTTTCCATGTGACACTGGAATTTAAAAAGGCAAGAAAAGATGTTTCTATAGTTTCAAATTTTCCAATTTTCTTATGCCAAGTCTCAACGTCTCTGAGTATTTAAGGTATAAGTCTCCTGTACGTGATGGAAAATGCTTCAATGGGTGGAAAACTAGACCATCGCCTGTGCTCGTATGAGTAGAAATTTCCTGAGGACAATATGTGCCATGATAATCAGATGCTAGATGAGAAATCTCCTTGAAAAATATACAGCCCAATGTTACAAATATACGGCGGCATTATTACTGTGTTCTACAATTATCCTGTCAAGAGACCAATTCAGGTAGGAGACCTGGATTTGAGGGTCTTGCCAGGGTGAAGAAGGTATTATGGGCACATGGTCACTTCGTCTTCTTACATGAATTGATTTCACCTCTTCCTTTTAGGGACATAAAGGAACAACTAACATGTAAGTCCATTTCAAACATACACACAGGCACATGTTATATATGTACATACAGGAGCGTCTGATTTTCCCAAAATATTTCAGCATGATTTGAAAAATAAGAAAAACATTTCTTGTTTTGATTAATGATAATAGCAAATGGATTTGAACCTGGCATCACTTTGCTAAAAGTATTTTAAAATATTTTTCAGATGAAAAGATGAATCTTTGGGAAACACCCAGATTGACTTCCAAAGGCTAATTAAATGAAAAGTCTACGCGTGAAGAAATAATCAGACGTATAATATGGCAACAGAAGTGATGGATTGCTGCTGAAATATTCAGATTATTATGAAGGTACAGATAGACATAGCTGATTATTTAATAGATACTCCTGTTGAATATCATGTGGTAAATCTTAGATAGGACCCTGACTTCCTTTGTTTTTCGGTTTTTTATATTTACTTCTCCTGACTCTCTGTCTCTCCTCGGTCCCCCTCTTTGTCACTAGATCTAAATAGACTGCCATACAAATGACCTCAGGCACAGGCTCTGGATACTATCATATTTCTACATAAGGGAACTTATTTTAATGGGTTTGCCTTTGAGGAAATTAATTTATCTGATAGAGCCTTGTGTAGCCTTTTCTCTAAGAAGCTGAGATAAACGGCTAAATGTACTAGGTGACAATGGTCAGCTTTTGAGGAGAAGACATGTGGCCCAGCTGGTCTTGCTCAGTGGACAGAGCATCAGCCCACAGACTGAAGGGTCTGAGATTTGATTCTAGTCAAGGGCACATATCTCAGTTGTAGGGTCGATCCCTGCCCTAGTCAGGGCACAGGCGGGAGGCAACTAACAATGAAATTTCTCTCTCTCTGTCTCTCCCACTCCCTTCAACTCTCTCTAAAAATCAATGGGAAAACATCCTCCAGTGAGTATTAACGGAAAAGAGAGGAGAGAGAGAGAGAGAGAGAGAGAGAGAGAGAGAGAGAGAGAGAGAGACACCCTGGGGAAACCTGGCCCATTTCACTCGCTGCTTGCTGTCTTTAGTAGGCCCACCAGGGTACAGTACCTTCTTTTCATTTTCCCGTCGCTGTTGGTCCTTAAGTTTAATCTGGAGAAGTTGAAATTTCAAGAGTTTCCCTATCAGTGGTAAGGTTAGTTTCTCTCCATTGTCCGTAATGAGTTTTGCTGCTACTAACACCTGTGAGGAAACACAATTATTAGGAAAGGCGGCATTTCATAGCCTATGGCACAAGCTGCCAGTGATGAAAAGATGAAATGGTATTTTGGTGTTGTAATATTTGCCTTACTGCAAAGGTGCCTCATTGCTGGCCAAAAAAAATTAGGGGAAAAATGCATCAATGCCATAGAGAGGGGCATTTATCCTCCAACTAATTCGGGTTGTCTGAAAATTAATTTATTTTCCCAACAGGGCAGGGGGAGGTTCCCCCAATAGGGCTAGACTCGAACTCTCCAAAACGGGCAGAGGAAAGGTAGGCAGGGCTCGTAACAGGGTACCGGATAGGTCAGGTTCACGCTACAGAAAGTCTGTTGTCTGGCATAGCAAATAGTTCAAACCGTCAAACTTTGACTTATTAATATGTTATAAATTAAACAGGGTTTTATAATAATGGGGATGGCTATGTGAGCAGTCATTTATTTTTGAGAGACCAAATTGGAATGAAAGCTAAAAGATGACTGACAGAGGCGCCATGCGAATATTGCGCCCCTCCCCCCTTGCAATTTAATGTTGATCCTGTTGGTATGCAGCCTAATTGGGGTGAAATAAGGTTATTGAGTTTTCTTTGGGTGACGACAGCACTAGGAACATACAGCTGTATTGTCCAGATGTGTGGCACTGACAGCCTGTTTTATGACTCCACATTTTACAGCTTGTTTCCCCTAAATGTCACACAACTCCCTAACATCTGGGCCCTTTTCCTTGGAGCCCTATAACCACTTTATTTACTGCAAAAAAATAAAATCACGTAAAATAAACCATTAAAAAGTTGTTACGTGTTTCTCTTTACCCGTGTTGTCTCCCTAATAAAGCTCACCTCCAGCAGAAGCGCTGTCACAAAAGTTCGTCTAGTCAAAGTATTTTTCGACTTTTGTTTTTAAGCAAGAATCAGATTTATTTATAACCCCAGGATGAATTAGGTGTTACTAAAATGTTCTGACATGTTGCTTTTCTCCCCCCTTGGAGCAATTACTCCTCCGGGCGCATATGGTGTCAATTTCAGACCCTCCGTCCCAGACAATGACGGCGCGCACGGCAACTCATCGGGCTTCGTCCTGTCTGAGGTTCCTACCAGCTCTTGGTCAGGGCTTTCCCGGCCAATCCGGTGCCTTAGGTCTTTCCGCTTTGCCAAGGGAAACAGCTGAAGGAAAGGGAGATGGCTATTTTGCTTCTAACTGCAAAGGCTCTGAGGATTATCTTAGGCCAAAATGTAACTGGACCTCTTGGAGAGCACTCCGGGGTTTCCTGCATTGCCTCGCGGAGGGGGAACCCGGGGAAAGGACTCCTTGGAACGGCAGTTCCTAAAAATCTAAGGAACAAACCAAGTGTCAGAAAGCTTTGTGAGTGTCTGGCAAGCAACCTCGGTGAAACAGCTCTTTGCTTTTCACAGCAGTTCTCCTACTAACACGAATTAGAGAAAGGGACCTGATGGCTGAGATTCCTGGGAGCAGGAAGACAAAGGCACCCCTGCAGAACCTCGCCATCTAATTAGCACCATGTTCAAGAGGAGGAGAGTCCTCAGGGTATCAAGGGTCATGCATTGACTGTAACCTTAGAGCTGTCCAGCTAGGTCCAATCCCAGGGGTAGATGTACATGGTTTAAAATGGCACTTTCAATACCAGCTAAACTGTGTGCTGACACTCAGGCTGCTTTGTGACATCTGGTTCAAAATATACAAATTTGGGTGTTTGAAGCTCACAGCAGTTGAGTATGGGACATTTCCCTGTAATGCAAATATAACAACATCGTTAAAGGGAAGTCAGCACTGGAATGGGTTACCCAGGAGTGCTGTGAAGTCCCTTTTCCTGATGACCTGTGAAAACGGGATATTTACCTATGTCTAGGGTGGTGTAGGTGAAGCCTGCCTGGCGTCATGGTGATGGATGGGATGTCTCTGGAGTTGCTTTCTCTCCCCAGGTCTCTATGAGTCCATGAATGTTACCTCACTGTGTTTAAATGTCCTCAAAGCACAACGAAACATCCCCCGAGTAAAGTATTTTGCTGGCTATACAAGTTTTCTCTGGCTCATCTAAAACTGTCTGTCGAGAACTGGGTTTGAAACAAAAACCTGGTGTGGCATCAAAATCAGTGATCTTCTCCTGTGAAATGAGGAGATTTGTGACGAGGAGTGTCACCGGAATAGCTGGGCACCATGTTCCCGTGACATAGGGACATGGAATAAGGGCAATGGCAGCGCAAAGCCCTGAGGAGGGCTGGGTGGTCCCTCTGGCAAGGACAGCCCCAGGGCAGACTCCGTGCCCTGACACTGCCGGAGGAAGGCAGGCACCTTCAGCAATGGCAGACTGAGCATGCTGTCCTCCCCATGGATACTCAGAGGAGCTGTGATTCCCACACACGCCTTTTCTCTCTGGGCTTCCCCCAGAGGGATGGCATGTGGATCCTTGGGTTAATGAATGAAAGTGAAAGTCTGCTGATTCCAAAACTTGAGACTGAAAATGTTTATGATATTTAGGTCATCCCAGGAGAGGCAGAAAAGCAAATTAATTTCCACCGAAAATTCTTTCTTCTCACACTTCATAAGTCACAATTCCACCCAATCAGGAGCCAGTAGTTTAGTCTCACATGAGAAACAAATCCTTAGAGGACCTTTGTTTTGAAGCAAAAGTCTTTGAGGAAAGAAAACAAAAGAACTACAGAAGAGACAGCATTAAAAAAGAAATACACTTTTCACATAACATTCCGGAAAGGCTTCCACTCCTTTGTCTTACTTGTATTAATTGAAATAATCAAACCTTCAACCTCCAGCATTGTAAGGGTCACCTGCCCAGGATCTCATCATTGTATATGTGTACCAGTGTTCCTTTGTGGATCTGCGTGTATCTATGTCTATATCTGTGTGTGCGTGTGCATGTGTGTGTGCGCGCGCGCATGCTAGGAAGCAAACTGACAAGGACTGTAGGTGTTGGGAAGATGAAGGCTACAAGAGAAAATGGGAGCAGTGAGCCAGTCAAGGGTGGGGAATAATTGTGGACAAAATGCCAGGCTTTTAGAATTAGGCAGAAAAACAGTCCTAAGTGGGTTTTTAAAAAAAAAACCTGGGTGTTCATTAAACCAAAAAAACAAATAAATTAGCCTTGGCATGAGTCAGAAACTAAAAAAAAAAAAAAGAAAAGTCTTATGGGCAAATGAGACTCATTAAAATGGAGAAGAACAGTTGCCAGGCAAAGCCTGTATGTGTCTCCTGGACCTACTCAGGCCAGGCCAAGGGGCCTGCCAGGGCTGGCTGGAGGGCAGGCCGGGCTTCCGGAGGTGTTGGAGACCAGGACAGAGGACTGTAGGAGAAAATTTAGCTCAGAGAATGCAGTGGAGGCTGCACTGAATGGAGATCCTAGTTTGAGGTAGATGTCCTTTTCCTGTTCAAAAGTGTATGATTCTGAGCACACCAAGAAATAAAAATATTTCCCTCTTTATCACTTACTTGGCTCAAAGACTTAGGCCATATTTATTATCTAATGATCTAATCCAACAAAAATAGAGCAAATGAGCCAAATTCTTTCCTTGCCTGGGTGTCAGGCCCACCCACAGATATGAGTGCTCTCCCTTCCCCTCTTTCATCCCCCCTACCAGTGGTTCCTTCCTGCATTAGCAGTAAGCACAGCATCTGCCTAGACAAACACTTAGAATTGCCTCACAGATTAGAAACCCAATGGGTATATGTGTATAGGTATAAACATATATGTGCATATGCATATATATGTATGTGTGTGTATATATATATATATGATGCCTGTTTAATCCAGGTGAGTTCTGAGGAAGAGTGAAGACTTCAGATCTGCAGTTCTTTTGTCTGGAACAGGTCTTGGGAAAGAGGTGATGGAGGAGGAAAGATGTAGTTGTATGGGGCAGAGAAGGTAGGGGTGATGGAGAGTGATGGGCTGAAGAAAGACTTTGTTTCCAGAAGCTCCAAATAGCCACCAGTTCTCCTAAAAATTATGTGGTTTCAGGGTCCTCCATGGAGGGTGTCCATAGTGTTTGCACAGTAGTTGTATTAATGTGCAAAATATGAGTTCATATTTAACCCATTATTCTTAGGTCCATGACTTAGGGTTGGTTTAGACACAGAAAGACCTCAGTAAACAGGGGCAGAATCCATAACTTTAACTCAGTCTAGACTAGCACAGGGCTGAGCAGAAAGTGCTTTGACACACACATGTGAGACATGTAAACGTACCCACGTCTGAGCACAAGTGTCTGTGTACATGTGTGCACAGAGTATGTGTGTTTATGTGTGCAGCTGCCTTTGGGATAATTATTAAAAGATACTCAGTATCTAAAAACACCATCAAAACTTAGCTTGAGGATATTGAAGAATTAATAGTAAGAGAAGAATACTACTAGTATTTTTGATCAGCACCTTAAAAGTAATTCTGCTAGTTTTACCATTTGTCCCTAATTATCCTGCAGAACACAAGGTATTTGTTTATATCATTAAACACCTGTCAGATTAAATCTTTATAATTTATTCTTCAAAGCAGAGTGGGTAACTATATATGCCATCTTTCAAGTTCTGCTATCATATGTTATATCTGCCCATAATATTAAAAACCAGAGGAACTATGCCCCGATGTGGGTTATAATGTTTTCAATGTTTAGAGCGAAGAACCTGAATCAGATGAGCCTGATTCTGCCAATGACTGAGAAGGACCACTGACATGGAGGTGCCTCACATGGAAGATGCATGCTGGGAACTAGAGCGCATGTGGTACAGGGGCAATAAAGAAGCTCTGGAGCCATGGCTACCTGTGCGCAGCATCACACAGATGCGAGGCTGATTTATATTCCCGTCCTTGAAAATGCCACTGGGAGCCTGGGCAAGTTGCTACTCCCTTTCAACCTCAGCTTTGTCATCTACAGCAGGGTTTCCTAACAGCAGCACCACTGACATTTTGAGCAGGACATTCTCTGTTTGTAGGAGGTCATCCTGCGCATCTCAGCGTGTTTAGCGCACCCCTGGCTTCTACAGCTCTGAACACCGACGCTATCGCCAGTCATTGACAAATGTTCTCTGGGACAGAATCGTCCCTGGTTGAGAACCACAGATCTACAGAAAGAAAACACAAATATTGTTGATCTCATCAGACTGCCTTGAGAATGGAATGAAATAGCACATAAAAAGACCTGTGTGGTGAGTAACATACGCACCGTAAACTCTCACTGAAATGAGTGCTTACTGTTACTAGCCTCACACCCAGGACAGAAGTGGAGGAGAGAGAAAGGTAATGAAGTGCACCTGGACAGCAAGGCAGTGTGACCCCAATTTATTATCAGCTGGGGTGACCATGGCTTCTCTCACTTAACCCTCTTTGTATTCTGACAAGGACAATCGGGATCCCTCTGGGGAGAGCACAGAGAAAAAGAGAAAGTGTAGGAATGTATTTTGTTATGGTGTACCGTGAAATAGGAGAGCAGAGAAGGAGGCAGTTTGCTCTTAAGTTCTTCTAAACTGAGACAGAGGAATTGTGTGAAGAGTGGTTTGCAGTTCACAGCCTCCTCTCCTGTACCCTCCACTCTCATCCCTCCTTCATTCCTTCTGCATTTACTGAGTGCCAACTATACTGCAGTCTTTGCATTACTTGATCCTTTACACATCTAGTCTATGCAACTCACATTCTCTAAGCCATGAATAATTTCTAACAAGGCATAATTGGGAAAACAGCTGGGAGGGTAGAGTAGCAGTGGGGGAAGGCAATGGAGACTGAAAGGGGGGGAAGAATGGGAATGACGGAAACATGTTTCCTCACTTTGAGCAAAGGAAAAGAAAATAATCAAGCAATGTTGAGCTGTCTGTACGTAAATGTAAAGGTGGCTGAAGATACAGGCTCCACATAGATCATACTGTCTGCCTAACGCCAATAGAACATTATGCAAGTGCTCAGACCGCAGCTTGGTGAGAAGTCTGTAATGATGATGAATTTCCCGAACAGGTGACTCCTAGATCATTTTCAGCTGTCCATAATTAAACTGGTATCCATCTCTCGACAATGTCAAGGCTGTAAAATAATTCCAGTCATTGGACCTCTTACATCTGTGCTGAAATGAAATAATATTTGGCAGTAACAAGGAGTCACCGAAACTAAATAAACAGCCCCTTTCAAGACTACATAAAAGTTGGTAACATAATAGCATTTGACAGGGATTAAGACCTCTTTGGGGCTGTAAGGAAGTTTCAGAAGCAACAATAATAAATATGGGGCAGGTAGAACAGCTCTGCGCTTTAACAGACATGTGTAATTTGAAATGTGATGGATTTCCCAAGAGAGACGAGCATTTTGAGCATCTAACATGCTATGTCAAAAGGCACAGACGTCTACTTGAGAAACATTTGTTGGGATTACTCTTCCAAAGGAGGAAAAAGCTGAACTTCTCCTGTTAATTAAGTAGCATGTTAGTTTTTTGTATACTGGAGAAATGCATGAAGGCACATAGAGCTGAATGTGATAAACTACTGAAGAATCCTATATCATTAATAGGCTAATATAGAAATCAACCAAATGGTAGAATGACTGGTTGCTATGACATGCACTGATCACCAGGGGGCAGACACTCAATGCAGGAGCTGCCCCCCGGTGGTCAGTGTGCTCCCACAGGGGGAGTGTTGCTCAGCCAGATGCCAGGCTCACAGATAGAGCCGCAACCTGCGAGACGGCACAGGCCGGGCTGAGGGGACCCTCCCCCAGTGCACAAATTTTGTGCACTGGGCCTCTAGTTACCTAGAAAGCTTAGAGGTATTTTAGCTTTAGATGTGTATTGATGAGCAACACTCAGCTCTTATCTTGACAGTCTTTTTTCTTACAATCTTTTTTCTTAGATCAGATCTTTTTCCTTAGTCCCTAGATGTTCCCACCTATCTGGAGTCATTCTTTGTCCTTTTAGCTTGTAGAGAACGCTACAAATGAACCCAACAACTTTTCAAATATTTCCAAAGGAATTTAACTCTCTCATATTGGAATTATTTGTGTACATAGGTTGTCTCCTTCAGGAGCTGGAAAAGTTTAGGTTCTTATCTGATTCTTCTAAGTCCCTTCACAGAATCCCCAACATATGTATATATACAGTATATTCACTCGTTTAATAAATATTAGAATGGTGTATTTAGGGTTACTGATTGTTTGGCTTGAAAGTGTTCTTGATAGCCAGAGCTATCAAGCTCTGGGAGGAGCCTGCAGGTAGGAGTAGGTTCTCAGGACACACAATGGTTATAAAGCACACACTATGTGCCAGATGAGGATTGTTCCAACAATTGCACTAAAAGTCTCAGGATTGCACTTTAGACATTCTAGCTCCTTTAACTCTCACCTTCCTTTCGAGGTGGGTGCTGGTTATTACTCAGTTTTATAGATAAAAAACTGAGGCCTGGCGATCACACAGCAAGTAAGTAGAAGGGATGGGATTTGAACTTAGGCTATCTGCTTCCAGGTCCTGCTCCTCGTCACCATATTCCGTTGCCTCACAATATGCCTTTTCACCCCTTTGCTGATGCTACTTAGATACCCACCTAGCATCTCCACTCCTCCCCAGTCTCCATTCCCAATTCTCTTCTTCACTAGAGAGATGGAGAGTTTTTTAGCTCAAAATTTTATGTTTAAACATTCTTGGCATGCTTACTCGTTTTATTCTTACTTGGTGCCTCAACTCTAAATAGCTGAACTTCTCTTTTCCTGAGACCTGGTGAAGATCTGAGACTCAGAACCCTCAATCCCAATAGCTCTGACAGGTGGCAGATGCTACCCCCAAATCTGAGGGACAGTTGTCACTGGAGAGATAACCAAGAGTGAGGCTACCAGCAGCTTGAAGGACATATGACAGGAACTTGGATTTCACTTTGAAAGTAACACGATACAGAGAATTTAGAATAGGTAAGAGATATCAGCTGCACAGAGGTCTCATTGAGAGTCTTGGCATGTTATTTCTCTTCAGTGACTGTTCATATGCAGCAAAATCTCAGGCTTCATTTGATGTCTTGGTAACCCATGGCAAACCTCAAACCCCTGAATGAGTATTTCAGAGCTTACACTCTGTTCCTTTTCCCTCCAGCTTGTGTGCCATTTGCTCATAGCTCTAGAAGCATGTGTGGTCAGGGGGTTTTCTAATTTGCCCAACAGCTGTAGACAAAGATGTGGGCACGCAGGCAGCACCACTGAGAGAATCCCTTGATGGCAGGTTCATGTCTGTCCCTCCAGCACTCAGAACAGTGCCCAGAACAAGTGCTAAAAAATGAAAGAAACAATGAATGAATGGGTGAACTCTGGGAGATGGGAGAAAGGGTGAGAATAGGCAGAGTCACAGTCCAGTCTGGGTGGGTGGTGAGAGGGATGCAGAGCACAGGTGGCGAGTTCATCGTGGAGGACGATGGACCCTTTTCTGGTTCTGTGAGCAGCATGTGGACAGAGATGTGGCTGCGTTTCTCCAAGTGCAGGCTCAGAAGTACCTGGATGCTTGCTCACAGGTGTGTTCCTGGACTCCCTGAAGACACCCTGAACCCAACCCTGTGGCTGGGATCTGGTATTTTAATGAGCTCTCCAGGTGACTGAGGTGTGCCACTTTGAGGGCCACTGACACAGGAGCCAAGAAGAGGTTAGAAATTGGAAGGGCTCACACCAAAGAGCCTTCTGCATCAACCCTTCCCAGTCGTCCTTATCTGAGATTACTCTTCCTGGGTCCCACAGACAGGGCCTCACTGACATTTCCGTCGAGGCCCCTCCTGCAGGCTAATAAGATGTGCCCTCATTAGCAGTCTTGCACGTGCACCCTTCATCTGCAGTCCACCTTGAGTTTGTGCAGGGCTGATGATGGCTTCTTCCTTTCTGTATTGCCTCACAGCATGTGAAATCTGTTTGAAATCACTTAAAGCAAATATCCCCCATTCTGAATTTAGACAATAAAGGGTCCCCTCCCTTATCAGGAGAAATCTGAAAACAAAATTACCTAGTCACTTAATTTTAATAAATTCCATACTCACAAAACACAGACAATAAAAATATGATTAGATATCTAACCTTATAATTTTTTTATGTTTTAATTGATTTGAGAGAGAGAGAGAGAGAGAGAGAGAGAGAGAGAGTGAGAGAGAGAGAGAGAAACATCAAATAGCTGCCTTCCACATGCACCCTGACTGGGTGATTGAGCCACACCCTCGGTATGTGCTCTGACCTGATATTGAACTGGCAACCTTTTGGTGCACAGGATGACACCCAACCAACTGAGCCACACTGACCAGGGCCCAACCTTACAATTTTTGCTTATCAAATTGACTAAGATAAAAAATTCATAGTTGAAGAGGATGTGGTTAAATTGGAAGTATTAGAAGGGATGAAAATTGGCACAAATTGTCTTGAATGCATTTTGACATTGCGCCAAGAGCTTTATAAAGATTTATATACTTTGACTTAGCAATTCCACTTCTTGAAAATGTTCATAAGGAAACAATCAGGGTTATAACTATTAGTAAACAGCCTAAATTTAGCAAAGGGGGGATTAGTTAAATGAATTATTAAATAGAGACATGCTTTCTATTATATAGACACCGGATATGGATTTAGAAATAGGCTAACATCCTACGTGGAAATGACACGATAGAAACATATATTATATAATTCCTATTTTTTAGAAAGAAGCATATATCTCTGAGTGGTGGAATTTTTTACAGATACTTTTTAAGTACCCACCACTATAATGGGCTACGCTCTTTCTATATTTTCCAAATTTTTAAAAAATTAACATGTATTATTTTTATAGTAAAACAGCTGATAAATTATATATACAATAGAAATGCTATATTCCAATTAACTGTTTTTAACAGTATCACCCCTCACCCTCCTACAGAAATTTCCTGCACACAAATTCTAATAGCTCCACCCCTCACATTACTTCCAGCTGTGCATTCCTCAATGGCTCCCATATCCACAAGACCAAACTGCTCACTCCTTAGCAGAGTATACCGAGACCTCTATGACCTGACCTTGACACACCTGTCCAGCCTCATCTGCTGGCTGTTCCTTCCACTTTCCTGCCTGCATTTGAGGATATCCACTGCTGAGACTTCCTTGGTACACTGTGCCATCTTATGCCTGCCAGATTTTGCAGGGACTGAGTCCTTTACCCAGAATTCCCCCTCCTTCATTACTTCCTAAATTCCCCATTCGGTTGTCAAGTCATTTCCCTAAAAACTTCAGAAAGCTTTTTTTTTTTTTTTTTTTTTTTATCTCTGAGAAGTAGATTCAACCTGAGAGGATAGGAGATATGATGGGTTAACATTCTGCAAAACGCAGTTTCATTTCACTTAAACCAGGGTTTTATGGACACTGTGCCTGAACTCAATAGGCTGGTGCGGGGGCTATTTTTGGACAGGCAGGATTTCCAGCACCTCTTAAATCACATCACGCGGCTAATCCTGGTTCCGCCTACACACAGGGCGGGCCTGCATACATAAAACAGGACACCAGACCCGGGTGAGACTAAAAACTCTTCCCCACACTCCCCTTCCCCACATCTGATGACTAATACTTGTCTCTGCTTTCAGAAAGAAAGGGAAAGCACCATACACAAGCCTTACCAATCCAGTACATTTTCCTTTGCCTGCTCCAAAAAGGGGAAAGTGGTGTGTGTGTGTGTGTGTGTGTTCTTCCAATGGTTGAGAAATCTGAAATGAACTTCTATGAGAAACCTCTGACAATGCTCTGTAGATAGTTTTACGCAGGGAATTGAAACAAATTGGCAGAAGAATAATTTTTTTCTGGATAATTTAAAGCAGACATTCTACTGGAGGAAAAGCAAATCAGAAATTTGCTATCATCCTTGGAAATTTTATTAGTTACAAAAAGTAATATATTTGTCCCTTGCATTGCATTCAGATAGGATCCATCCTCCCCCCGCCCCTCAATCATATTCCTAAAATGAATCTTTGAGAATCCAATGCAAGACTAGCTTCTCCTACAGGATATAGAACCCGACAGCGATGCCTGTGACTCACATGTCATAGGCGCTGCCCTACTTCTCTGCAGTTCCAGAGGTAAATGGAAGGGTAACATTCTAAGACTTGAAATAACTAAAATAATTAGGTGTTCCCTCTGATAAATATAATCTAATTAAACATTTTCTGATGAGTGAGCCAAAATGAGTTTGTCTTTTTCATAAAAATTCTTGATAAAGTCAAATTAGGAAATAAATTTGTTAGTTTTAGACTGTTTGGTGTGGCACAGGGCACTATGCAGAGCATCCTGTTGGTCTCACTCACATCACATGGAACCCAAATAAGTATGAAGCTGAAATATGAAATTTTAAAGGAAGTTGTCTATTGAACAATTTCACCTTTTCAGGGTAAGAATTTTTGTAAGATTGATTTCCTGTGGTTCAAACTCTTAAACTTATATATGTTTATATATTTCTTGAATCGATATAGTGACCATATTTCAGTTAACTTATATTATCATACCACAAAGGTTTGAGGGTTTTTGTTTATGCCAATCATGTTTGTGAAATAGAAAAATAGATGGATTTTAGTACATAAAGCTCTATCTGAGATTCATCCATTCAGATTAATATCTACTAAGTACTCAATATGTACAGTAGCTCTCCAATAAATATAAATGGATTTTTCTCTAATAGCCCATTCTCCCAGCTTCAGTTTGGTATTTCTTCTTTCTTTCCTTGCAACCAAAGATTGAGGCGTTAGAATTTCAGAAATAGAGGTCACATTAAAAATATGTAGAAGCATGACAATTGATACCACATTTTCATTTCAGCTATACTTTCTCTCCCTCTAAGGAGACCAGGCTTCCCATATCTCTGTTGCATCTTTGACTGTTTTGGCGAGTGTCCTACCCCTCCCACTCTCCTCTTCCCAACATACCCTTGTCTGTAAGGGGACCGTTACCCTTTCGGCTGAAAGTTGTGAACAGTAAGCGCGGTCAGCCACGGGGCTCAATGAAGAACTACATCCAGGCATTAAATACACAACTTCTACATCAGACTTGCTACAAGGCATTAAAATGTCATACAATGGCATGAAGTAAACCTAAATATATGAAATTGTTGGCTATGAGCTCTTGAGGGGAGAGGCTACCAGGTTCAACTCAATCTTGTGCCTATTATCCAGCATGTGATAAGAAACTTGGTGAAATGTCTGCTGAGTGAGGAGCAAGTTGGGATGAGTATCTGCTTTGTCCCTTAGCCCAGAGTTAGGTGAGCAACTGAAAAAGAAAAAATGCAATTGGATGATTAACACAGAGTACGTTTAGAGGATTCTCGTGCATGGTTTTCCAACTCTTTTGGACCTATACTTACAGCAAAAAAAAAAAAAAAAAGGTTTGCATCACAAAGTACACACATACAACCGCAACCAACTAAATTTCATTGTAAACTAATGGGTTTTCAGCCAGTTGGACAACCACTGTAGAGAATATGGAAGCAATAAAGGGAAAATGGAAGGGGCAAAACTGCTAGTTCCCAGGAAGTACTACTGAACTGCTGCTGTTGAAAGGGATCACTGTCTGTCTACGTTTTGTAGTCTTTACCAGCAACTCTCACTAGTCCTCCCTTAATATGTTGATCCTTTCAGACAGCAACACTTCTTTGATACATACTATGTACCAGCACTGAGCGAGGCACAGAAGAACACACAAAAAATGAAAAACTACAAATCCTGACTTCCTTCTTGACATTTCCTCTTAGATATCTCTCAACATCAAATTTGACTGGTCCCCAAGTATACTTCTAAACTTCTTCCAAATTTAATCTTCTCTGCTTTTCTCTATATTCAAAATTATTTTTGTTAGGTGGAATAAGGGTCTCAAGGTCTGAGCTATTCTTTTAAATCCTGTTCTCAATAGATGTTCAATGTAGCCAGTATTTTTGCAGACCAGCTGCAAACAGGATGAGCTTGACAGAGCCTAGCCCAGTAAGTGCAGCCAACTGAACTCAACCTGTAATTGAGCAAATAGTGGTCAATCAGGGAGGCAGAGCTTTGGATAGGAATCCCTTTACTTGCTGAAAGTAAATAAAACTATGTTGCATAACCATGTGTCATTTTTAAATAGAGCATCCTTCAGTTCGGTAAGATTTTCACTCAGTTTCCTAAGCCAGGACTTTGGAGTCACTCCTGATACCTTCTCTCTCTCTCACCACTCACATCTCACATCAGCATCTTCTTCCTAAATATATTTTGAATCTGCCTGCTCTTTCTCTCTACATGGATACTCCCGTGAGTTCCTAACTGTTCTCCTCACTTCCATGTCTGCCTCCTGCTCCCATCCCAATTTATTCTTCATCCAACAGCAAGAAAATTATTAAAAAACAAATACACAACTCAGCTTGTGTCCTTCTCCCTTTAAAAGCCTTAATGTCTTCCCATTTGCTACTAAGTAAAAATGCAAACTTTTTCTTAACAAAGACCTACCAGTCCCTATGGATGTGGCCTCAACCCACCTCTCTCTTCTCACTCTCTCTTTTTGTTCCAGGTACAGTGGGCTTTTTCATTCTTCTAAGAGTGAATCTTTCCCTTCCTGCCTCAGATTCTCTGCATATGCCGTCTCCTCTGCCTGAATATTTTCCCTACCTTTTAGCTGGCTCCCTTTGTTTATCCGTTTATTTACAACGCATTTTTTCCTTGTGATTCTCTCTGACTTAAAACAATTACCTCAATCCCTAATTTTTTATATTTTGTCTTATTTAATTTTTGCTTAAAGCCTGACTTCCTCATTCAAACGTAAATTCTGTGACAGCAAGGAATCTGTTCCATTCACCAAGATAAACTGAACCATAGATTTGGTGTATAATAGGCACTCAAATATTTGTGGGATGCATGCAAATAAAGCATTTCCTAAACCTTAGTGATTATCACTTGATGATTTAGCCAAAGCTATATAACACCTGTACTACGAACCTAATATTTTTCTCTAAATTGATTGCAAACCAAGTTTTATTTTATTAAGTCTTTATTGTTGTAAGATGAAAAAGTGGAGACTGGTTAGCTGCCCAACAATGTGAATATATTTAGCACTACTAATTATACACTTAGAACACAAGATGGTAAATTTTATGCATGTATTTTTACCACAGTAAAAATACCCTAGTCATAGATGTTTCTAGTTCTTTCATGCTTCTATGAAAAATTCCAACATTCACCATGACTCAGTAGAATCTAATCTAATAAAAGAGTAATATGCAAATTAGGCATCACTCCGCTACACCCAAGTCACGCCCACTAGCCAAGCCATGCCCACCAGCCAATCAGAGCAAGTGTATGCAAATTAACCCAGCCAAGATGGCGGCTGGCAGCCATGAAGCTAGAGCAAACAGGAGGCTTGCTTGTCCCGGCTATGGAGGAAGCTAAACTTCCCACCTGCCTAGGCCAGCTATGGCCTCCGCTCAAGGCAACAAAGTTTCAATTATAGAAGCTAAATAAACCCCAGATACCTGCTTCAAGCCAGCCTTGCTGGGGGCTGTGGCCAGCCTGCAAAGAGCCATCAGCTCCTCACCTAGGCTGGCCAGGCACACCAGCAAGACCCCCCCCCACGCTGAAGGGGCTGTGGCCAGTCTGCAAACAGCTATCAGCCCCTCACCCAGGCTGGCCAGGCACCCCAGGGGAGACCCCACCGAGTGCACAAATTTTTGTGCACTGGTCCTCTAGTTTTTAAAATAATATTAATTATTATTTCAATATTATTTAATTACTAATAGTATTATTAATTATAGGTAAACTTAATTGGACACTTACTCTATTCCAGGTAGTAGACTAAGTATTTTGTATTTATTATCTCATTTAGTCATCACTACAGCTTCATGAGGTAGGTACTATCAACAATGCTGATTTTACAAAGGGCAAAGTGACATACAGTGGAGTTACGTAACTTATCAGAGATTCCATAGCGAGGAAGTAGTCAAGGGTTAGAATCCAGGCAGTCTGCTTTGGATCAGTGCATCTCACCACCAGCTTCTAACCTGATGGCTGCTATTCATTAGCTGAACCTTGCTCCATTTCTGTCTCTGCTTTTTGAAAACAGGACTCCAAGTTTCTGATCTGAGAGGTAAACATTTGAGCTCTGAGCCCTGGGAGCCCATTCCTAAAGCAATAGAGCCCTGACCTTCTGCCTCTCAGTTAGGAGCCTGGACTTGACCTTCTCTGCTGGGCTGCTCTGTCCTCCTCCTTCCACGGAGGCTCAGGGCATTAACACATTGGACCGCTCTTTTCCCCATCTTGACAGGATTCCTTCGGTTGCCATCCTTGCTAATTGACCCTTTATAACTGTTTCTCCCCCTCTGATTTCTCATCTTCCCTTCTTTGGGTGAGAAATGCTCCCAAAGCCCAGATTTCGGCACAATAACCCTAGGTTGTTTTTATAGTCCCAACGTAGTACTTCTTTGTAAGAGCTCAATATTCCTAAATTTCGTTCCAAGTCATTATTCTACATTTATAAATATCAGATTGTATTAATTGGTTCCAGCTTTAAAAACGTTCCTTCAGAGCTTGTTTTCTGCTGTTTTGATAGTGGTTTCTAATCCTGGAGCACCCAGGCCCTGAAGTGGGCCACGTTCTCAAGCATCCCTGAAGGGCTGGTGTGGAATGAAAAAGACATACGGATCCTGGGCCCCGCTGCACCCTTTGAAGACTATACTGGCCATAATAGCTTCAAAGAATTTCAACAAGTTCCTAAGACATGACCTTCCCTTTCCGAAAACCACGTTGGCCAGGCCTGCCTTAATCAAGCTGTGCTTTTCTAAGCATCCTTTTACTTGATCTCCTGCAGCAGTTTTTAATACTTTCCCCACAAGTGAAGTTAAACTAACTGGCCTGTAATTTCCTGGTGTGTCCCTGAGCTCTATGAAATAACGGCATTAGGTTGGCTACCTTCCAATTCTTCCTGAATTTTGTTTTGTTTTGTTTTAAAATGCAGGATTGAAAGGCCGGAGAATGCCTCCTGTCTCCCGTTTCCTTCATTTCTTCCATGACATACTGCTCCTTCTGCTCCCAGTAGATCTGCCATTTTAATAACTTCAAACCTCTTAAATGTTTTCACATATTATTTGTTCCTATCTCTGAAGCATGAGTTTCCATTTTTCATTTTGACAAGGGCCAACCCCCAAAGAAATAAGGGCTTGAAATTTTATTGAGTAGACTATTAATTTGAGGCACTGTTTAAGAAATGAATTTTATATTAGGAATCTGGAAAAGGGTGCCAATCAGATTATAATAGAGTCTGTACTCTTATTTGTGAGTTATTATGTATACATGTTAGGGAAAAGAGCTGAGAACATGTCTATACACCCATGAAGAGGGATCAAATATGGAATTATTACATAGAGGGATACTAATTCAATATAATAGCAAAGTATCTTAAAAATGCGGTGAAACTAATTAGATCTGGTGATGTAAAATTTGCATCCCATATTTTTAACTGCATGTGGTCCATTATTCTGAAATCTAGTAACAGAAAAATCTTTCCATATTTAATGATCTCCCAATAGAAAGAGCCATAGAAATACCTTAATTAAAATATATCAGTTAAAACATAATATTTTTTTATTGCTAGCTATAAAGAGGAAAATTATTATTTGCATATTTGAAAATTGCATTATATCATTAACTTTATGATTGTCCAAGTCCTTTATTGTACAAAATTGACTATTTTTTTGTAAAGAAGTGAGCCACCAACTAGGGCATAAAAATCTTTATTTTTATAGACCGTTTTTGTTTCAGCAGGCTGTTGGTGTTTTGTTTCTGTGGTAACATAATTTATCTTCTCTGAATAAGTCACAGACAAGCACAAAAGCCACAGTCCATGTGTGGATGGAGGCCTTCCAGGTAGGGAGGTGCAATGATCACCATCATGAAATGAAGGAAACTATGGAGTGGAATCTAAAACTTTTAACAAAGTAATCTTTGATTTCAGATAAGTGGGATGAACAAGTCCCTGCCCAGTTGGTAGGTGTTTGGTTTTTTTTTTCCTTCTAATTTATCAAAATCACAATGTCCAAGTCCAAAATTGGTACATCTCTCTTATAGTGCTCATTTACTATGTATCAGATTTAATCACAAGTAGGAGAATCTGCATGTATGATACACATCGACATTTCTCACAGGAGACATTTCAGTTGGCTTTGAATGACCCTTAGTATTTTCCTTTTCACTTTTGGTCAGGAACGAGTACCCCTGCAAGTGAACAGGTCCGATTCTCTATGTGGGCCATAAAACACAGACAGACAGACAGATATTTACGTATACTCAAAAAATAAATTTAAGCTCCGGGGATGAATCTTAAAGCATAGATTTTTCCCCACTGTTTCAAATGTTTTTCATAGCTTTCCATCTTTAGGACTTTAAAGCTATAATTAAAATAGGCACAGCATTACCTCTCCTAGTTAGTATGTATTGTACCATGTAACTACAAATTTAGTATGTGTTATCAGTCTTCTCCCACTCCTATGTCTTAGCTTGAACTGTTCCCCCTTTTTAGAATGTCCTCTCCCACATTGGAATTCCAAGACCTACCCATCATAGGTGTCCACATACTCAAAAAGGATTACATGCTAAAAGTTGTAGTTATGTGTAATGCCAGTGCATGAGATCATCAATGTCTCTATCATTGTTAAATAATAATATAATAAATAAATAAATAACATTCCTGAGACTAAAAAAGATTATTCTCGTTCCATTCCCACATGTGTCCTTGAAGTAGCTCTTGCAGGAGCAAAATGCAATCTCCAAAAAGAGAAGGTAAATGAACAAATGGGCTATAGTTATGATGCATGTCTCTGTGGAATTACATTAGCACAGATGTAAGCAGGTTTTCAAAAAGCTGTGATTTATAAATAAAGACTCTCATATAAACAATATCATGGCTAGAAGCAGTTCTAAAGTTTCGGGGGAAATTACACAATTTCAGAAATGAGGCGGTGTGTACACAACACCAAGCCATCCAAACGAAAGCCTGAGCACATCATTCAGGAATGTGGTCTCTGCTGGCCCAGACATTCCGAGCCATTATTGGAAATATGTAATGTGGTTCTGACACTATTTCACTACTTGTGCATGAACTGTACCATAATGAAGTTTCACTTTAATTTGCTGCTCCTCCTAATTGACCACAAGCTAGGAAACCAGAAAGCCAAATTGATTAGAACTGTGTTTACAGTAAGAATGACTAGGCTCTGATTTAAGGCCGATGAGAATATCCTGCAAGCAGTGCATGGCTTTTTAATATCTATTTTGAGGTCTCGCTAAAAAATGCAGGTCTAAGAGGAAACAACACTGTGACTTTCCCATGCAACATCAGCAATTTTGTTAGAGTCGCTTTTCTTTCCCACTGCAGTTTCCCTTGAGAAGGGAAAGATAAGATTCCCTCCACGGGCTCCTGAAGAGTTCACCTGTGGCAAGGAGCCTACTTGCTACAGACCACGCAGGACATTGAGCAGAAATAGACTCAGGAGCAGACTGTCCACATGCCCTGAAAGCCCAGAGACCTCAGAAGGATTTAGCTTCTGGGCCTCTTTCATGGTCGCCACTCACAGCTACCTCAGGGCTCTCGGTGGGCATAACCCACAGCTTTTTAATTCACTTGGGATGAAGACAACAAAGTTCCTGACCAGGTCCTGAGTGTGGAGGGACTGAGATGGAAATGGATCCCTCTTCTCCACATGTGCACTCTGTCCTTGGCTGACCTGACCAAGAGCTTGAATTTGTTTTTGTTCTTTATCTATTTTTGCTATAGCCATTAGTATCAATGCTCATCTGCTGCACCCAAGGTTCAGTCTCTATGGTGCTGCTCATCCGGCTTCCCTTTCCTTCTGCAACCATTCACAAAAGGGCATGTGAGAGGGTATGGGAGGCTGATTGCCCAAAAGCTCCGCTGGAGGAATGTGGTAGAGCCAGATGTGAAATGGACCTCCCTGAGTGAAGCACACACATCCAAGAGTCACAGCATCTATTGGAGAGAAATGGCTTTTCAACTGAACTCTGGATTTGTGACACTGTGCGATTTCGCATCCCAGTCAAATGGCTATCCAGATTAGACTTCAACTGGCCTGTATCTCTGATTTTTACTGAGCATTTTTGAAGAAGAAAGAGTCCTTTGGGGAGTTCCTTGATCCCAGGGTCAAGAACTGGACATAGATTTCTATAGCTACTTCAGAAGAAAATTTCCAATGATTTAAATCTAGGTATCACTTAATGTCCCAACTAGAGCATACATACTCAGAACATCATAACAAAACACAGTAAGTATATGTTATTTAATGCTGACAGCACAGAGCTTTCTCATGATAATGTAGCAAGAGTCACAATATAAAATCCACGGTATTGTCAATCACATATAAACCCAATGAAACTTGTTCAGATAGTGTTCAGGCAATGCTACAGAGGCCTTTATGAAATCATCCAAGACCTGAGACACATAAAAATTTTACTAGTCATCACTGAAATAAAGTGCAAACAAGTTTATCTTATAAAGATCCAAAAATCCTTATGTTTTAGTCTACAGAGCCATAAAACAGTGCCTGATAAATTTTAAGCGATATTAGAATTAATCGCTGGATTTTTATAGTTTCTTGTGAGCTGTAAGTTAGTTATTAACAAGGCAGAGTGAAAGGAAACCTTTTTGTACTGAGCATGAATTCTAAGTCCTTTGCACAAACCCACTAGTCAGCCAAGCCAGGTTTTGGTGTTAAGTATCTGCTAGAAATGGAGTGCACCACTAATCTGAAGATTACTGTCATTTTCACATTGATTAAAAAGTAGGATGTAGAATGTGCACAAAGTTCACAAACTGATAGAAAATCATTCCAGGTGGCTCTGTCCTGTGCAGGAAACATATTGGGGGACATTTTTACATTATGTCTTTGGTGAAATGAATACTTTTTAATACACTAATAATATGACCCCATTAAATAATATCACATATTCAATAATTACCATGAGAAAGTATGACCACACACTCTTGCATATAAAAATTTCTGATTTATATTCTTCAGTGGAATGCAGTGATGGTGTAGATAATCTGGGTAATTTTATTCCTAGAGAGAATTTAGTTAAAAGAAAGGCAGATTTTTTAAGTGCCCATCGCCAAAAACAAACAGCTCCAATGAGAAACAGGAATTTGTTTTTAAAGAATAAATTAATTTTTTAAAGTGACTAAAAGATTATTATTTCAATTCTCATTTTCTAAAATAAAAATATCTTCAATAAATATGTCTACCTACCTCATAATATAAGGGAAAGCTAGTGCCTGCAGATTGCTTTGTCTTTTTAGATGTGGTTCCAATTAGTACATTTGCTTCTTCAATCTGTAAGAAAATTAAAATTCATCTATGATGAGGAAGGCATACATAAAGAATCATTATGTAGATATATGTGACTTTCAAACACCTAGGTGACTTGATGGGTTGAGACTCTAGTAAGAAAGAGCTATTCATGGACAAGGTGAAGTATTTATAGTCACTGTGGTCATTGCTCAGTGACTGTACGAGTATGTGCCATCGGACAGGACTATGCTATCAGGTTCCTCTGACAACTATGAGTCTCTGTAGACTTCAATCTTTCTAGTTAGACTTCTCGGAACATTACATAGTTTTGTCTTTTATTTTATTGAACTTTCATTAAATAATTCCTCATATAACCTAGCATGAGCCAGGTAAGGTCTCAGAAATTTTGGTTGACCAATATTCATGGACAAAAGATAATTACTTCAGACTAAACAATTCAAATTATTCTAGCTAAGTGTTTAAAATAATCCACAAAAATTTACCAAATAGCCCAAGAATATGAGTTTTATTTATTTTATTATTTTATCCTACTATTTTAAGAAAAAATATCTTCAAGGGAGTGAGAAGGTCAGTACCTGCTGGAGAATATCTTGCCATGATATTATACTGAAGAGTTTTCGCTGAGGGAGCTGGACAGCGAGGGTGAGGGCTCGAATGAGAAGATCGTCCTCAACCTGGTTTCCAACAACAAAAGCGACGGAGCCCTTCCAATCTCTCTGTTACAAAACCAAAAGAATTAGACTCTCAATACTCCTGGCTGGGTATTTGTGTGTCAAAGGCTCCTACTGAAAAACAGAATAATTTTCCCATAAATCTTACAGGGTTGTAGTGGCGGGGCGGGGGGGGGGGGGGGGGGCAGGCGGGAAGAGATTAACTAATGAATGTATTTGCATACTAGAGGTCCAAGGCATGAAACCTGTGCAAGGGGCTCGGCCCTCGCAGACCCTCACAGCCCCGGTCAGCCCTCGCAGCCCCAGGCAGCCCTGGCCGGCCCTGACAGCTCTGGCTTTGTCAGGAAGGCCATCCTGACAGTCATCCAGAAGAATTTCTGGATGGTTGTTCTGCTGTTTGGTCTAGATAGCATATGAGCTCTTTATTATATAGGATTATGTAGGATATACATAGCCCACGGACAGACAATAGTGCGGGAAAGGCCTGGGGGGGTAGAGTATGAGAGCAGGGTGGAAGAGGCCAACGGTGGGAAAAAGGGAACATCTATGATACTTCCAACAATAAAGATAAATTTAAAAATAACACAGGTGATTTTGTATGTAGCCTATGTGGTTCCTGATTCAAATAGCCGCCAGGCGGCAGTATTGTGCCAAATTTCATGCCACTTGACAAAAACACAATTTTCTTGAGGTCTTTTGGTTTAAGGAAGACAACTTTTTAAAATGACACACTTTCACCAGAATGCTATCTAAAACAATTTGGTGTTGGAAAGCAGTAGTTCATATGTTACAAAATATACAGTAAGATATAATCGCAAATGCTAAAAACTTTGTTTTGTCCCTGACAGAATCCTAAGATTCTAAAATAATTCTAGGAACATAGTAGGAGCTCAAGAAATATTTGTTGAATATTGGATAATATTGAATTTTTTGCCAAATGTACTTTTATATGAGGTGAAAATACAATCTCTGAAGCATTTGTAAAACACAGAACTGGAACCCATCTTTTTTTCCTAATCTAAAATAAGAATCCCATTGTTAATTTGTGAGTTCTTTCACTCCCTAGAAATAGGCTAAAATATTATACTGAGACATGGATTTTTGCATTAAAGGATTGAATGAAATTTTACTAAAGACAAAATTCTTATTCAGTAATCCCTTTCTCTCTATTAGAATTTCTGTTGGGAAGAAGCAATCCCCTGGAGGTGATTAAGAATTGAACTTACTGAATTACCCTGCTGTGCTGAGGGAAGAACCAACATGCAAATCAGGCATCTAACAGTCTTATGGGGAGATGGTTCAAGCAGACAGGATAAAGACATCAGGAAAGACAGATAATAATAAGGGAGGGCATCCTAGCTACATGCACTCTCTAGGCCTTAGTTTCCCCATTTATAAAGTAAAGGGGTTGGGCATGGCAATATCCACTTCTCTCTAGCTCCACCCTAGAGTTTTGATTCACACAGTATAACTCCCCCTTGCTGGATTCCAAAGCAACGTCTAAGATGATTTGAAAAGATTTTACACACCTTAAATGAAATGCAGTAATTGTATGTGGTTCTCTCTGGCTTCTCTCCACGTCTTTATCAGGGTAATGACAGAACGAGGGTACAGGGGGGAGAAAGGATCTTACTGCAAATTCTTCCTCCCCATCACATAGCGATCATCACTAAACTCTCTTACTTCTCTCCATGGAAACCTCCTAACAGTACCCACCCAATTTTCAATGCTACATACAAAAACTACACATAAAAGCACAAAAAGTGTGTTTTACCTGCAAAGAGCATGTGTGTGGGTGTGCATGCATGTGGGCGAGGCCCTGTGTTCCCTCTGTCATATTGAGTTTAAAGCCTGCTTTTTTTGCAGTTTGCTAATTCACCCTGGGAAGACTGAGCATTTGCTTTTTAAATATTCTGATTCAGAAAAGCAGGCATGATATTCATGATGCAAGCTTTAGAAAAAAATTCCGTTATCACACATGAACTTCCTTTTGGACACCTTTCTTTTCTCTTGTCTGTCTCTCAGTCAAATATGCAGCTATAATCTTCATTAAAGGAGGAAAATCTCTCTCGTTCTCATAATGAAGTCCATGTGGCTCTTGAACGGGCAGTCCCATTAATTTCCTATCCGTCACACTTTCCCTCACTAGAGATTTTAATGACATTTCTATCCCTAGCCCCACTCCCTACATAAGTGTTCTTGCCAATATTTGAATGTCAGTTCTTTTGGAGATAATTCAGGAGAGGGCATTGTCATTCTGCGTCCACCCCACAGTATCTGGTGCTGAAGGCAGGTGTTCACTATTTCAGACCAGAAAAAGAGAAGGGAGGAGGAAGGAACTAACAATTATTGAAAAATGTCATGTGCCAGGCATATGTTATCTCATTAAATCCCCAAGTAATCTCTTTAAATAGGTACATTAATGCTTTATAGATGGGCAAAACAGAGGCCCTACGAAGTTAAAAATCTTGCTAAAGGTCATTTTGGCAAAAAACCACATGGAGACCACATACTGGCTTGTAACTTTGTGATCATTTCAGAACAATTTGGAGAGCAAGCCTCTGGGGTCAGACTGCCTTTCTATAATCCTTAAATTGCAACTAATGGCTACTTCAGCCACAGTAACCATAATAGATGAAGATTTATATCACATACTGAAGTGCATAAAACCTTCAAAAATAGATTATTAAATCTTTTAAACACCATAAGATTGCTCTTTTATAAATGACAGTTTTACCAGGACTCAAAGAGGCTAAGAAAATGTCCCAAGGTTTCTTCTCTTGAAGCCCAGTGGTCTTGTTACCTTGCTCGAGAACACATCTGAACACAAGACCTGCTCCTCTGGGTCACAGCACTGCACTGAAACTTCTGGGACTGCTGGGGTCACCTTGAGGCAGTTCGCCTGGGCCAGTGCCAGGCCACATCTCTCCACTGGAAGGGATCTAAGAGTTCCGCTGAGTCTCAGTTTCCCCTCTGCACTCGCTCACCCACCAAACTCCTGCTCCGGAAATTAGAGCTGTTTGGCTAACCAGGACTCCCAGACTACTCGGAGCGCTGGCTTAGTGTTAACCACATGGCCAGAATGGACCCACGAGACAGACACAATGCAAACCCGGATTGTCTGTCCAGAAGGATGCACTCACTGGCAAGCTGCACTAGGGGGCAGCGAGATGCCAGGAAATGCACAACATTCCACCAACCAAGAGCAAATAGTTTCCTGTGTCTAATTAAATGATGCTCTGCAAATTCAATTTCTGAATCTTTCTCTGAGTAGTTTAGGATAAACGTAGAGTCCAAATCTCTACAAACTGGCCGCAGTTTTAGAAACAGGATTTGTTCTTTTAAATCAAACACCAAGTAGACACGGCAAAATACTATTAAAAACGCCCCTCCACTCGTATCCCACCAACACAGTTAAGCAAAAGCCTTACATGTGAGTTCACAGGCAGCGAGAGAAATTTAGTCTAGAGGCTGACCCTGGGGGAGGCAGGCAAGCAGGGTGCGGACAACCTGATTCATCACACGGGAGTCCCGCAGTGCTCCTACCTGTGGGCGAGTTTGTTTAAGAAAGTTCAAAAAGTTTGGGTTGTAATTAGTAGCATCAGCCTAGAGAAAGAAAACATTAATCATTTTAGGAAAACTTCTCTGGATGGATCCAGGGGGGAGAGAAGAGGGCTTCAGTCGGGCACACCTCAGACCCCTCAGGAAGTTGGGCTGGCTCTCGCTGTCAGGAGGCATCCACTGTACATGTTATTGCAGAGTCTTACCCTCTCGTAGTTATTGATAAAGCCATTCAGAGGATGGAATGAAGTCATGTATGGACACAATCCATTACCTTTTATTTACTTTACCAGTCGCACCTAATTTGAAGCCTGGCAGGAGGGCGTCTGAACCCAAACACTTACATGCTGGTCTCCTAAGGCAAGAAAGCAGTCATGGAAATGCAGACAACCTGGCTGCCTCATACAAGCCCACTGTCCCAGAGACATGGCGCAGATTGATAACTATTTTTCTTTCATATATTGCAAATTCGGCACATTTTATGTCAGCATTCCTACATGCTAATATAATTACAAAAACCCTATCAAAAGCAAGTGAACGGTAGCTTTGGTGTGACAGGATGGAGACTGCTTCCTTCTATTAGCACAAACACCAACAGGTACTGGGAAGGCAACTGGAGGCCAGCACGCTCTCCTCTGCTGCCTTGGCCCTGGAAGACCTGGGATGGGAGCCCCACAGTCCTCTCTCCTCAGGACTCCCCTGAGCCTGACCAGCTGATCAATAGTGGTCAGCACCTGTATTTGGAGAAGATTTGTGTAAAAGCCTCAAGAAAAATCAACGCACTGAAGAAGCCATGCTTTGTGAAGAGCTGCTTAACACTGTGCAGATATGCAAACCTGTACTTTATGGCAATGCTCTGCGGAAAGGATAGCCCTTTTGTTAAGTAGATGTGCTGCCAAGTGGACACGGGGTTTGTGAATGTCTTTCTCATACTGGCTTTTTCCTCCAAAAGGAGTCTTGGATCTCCATCAGCAAAGGAGTGTTAGTATGGGCTGTTGGCCAGCAAAAGAAATATTTTTATTACATATAACTGGCTGCTGCTATAATTGCATTTGTTAAAAAGGAATTCTAACTGTAAAATAAGTTGGAAATATAGGTTAAAAGTGTTATCCTATATAATATAACCTAATTGGCAATTCAACTGAAAGGCGGAACCACTGGTCACTATGATGACACTGACCACCAGGGGGAAGATGATCAACACTGGAGCTGCCCCCTGGTGGTGGGTCAATTTGTAAAATACTTTTCTCTTTGGTAACAATATTAAGTGATATATTTCTAAAATACTTTAGATCCTTGGAAGAGGGGCAACAATCATGAACGCAGGATTTTTATCTAAAATTCTACAGGTACATAATTTGTGAAGCTCTGGGAGAGAATGTGAGAGTGTGGCACCTGATGCAGGTCTGTCAGAGAAATCAACCCATCACCAGCATGAAAGGACATTGATGAGAGCCAAAAAGAAGTGCGGAGCTGACAAAGCAGACAGTGGGCTCTGAGGAGCCACACAGAGGACTGGGCACCAGATGAATTTTCATTAGAAATAGGACCTGTTTACTTGGCTTCAAAATATTAAGGAGTGGATCAGATGTTTGGAACTTGGATTGTGAATATTAATCTGGTTAATTTTATGGACCTTGACCTAAAATACTGATGTTCGGTAGGGCCAGTTCTTAAAAACAAAAGCAAAGTGATTGAAGTTTATTTTTGGTAGAGAGCCTTAGAGCACCCCTCTCTCAGGTAAGATGGCCCTCCTGGCCTGCTGCTTACTATGTTCTGACTCCCCTTAAGCCCCTTCCAGGACTTCCCAGAATCCAGATCCTCTTCCTCCTGGGTAACATAAAATTTACCCCCATCCCCTCCTATTCAGCTCAGGGCCTTAATAGTTGATTTTGGTAATTGGCTAAATAACTATCCCCCAAAGTTTTAGTGAAGAGGAAAAACAAAAACTTTTAACATTATTGTTTCTCTCCATGTTATCTGCATTTTCTAAAAGGGATCCCAGTGATTCCTGGACTAACTCAAAGGGTTGTTCTGGAAATGATACTTTAGGCAGAAGGCTGGGGCAGTGGAAAAGGCTCCCCTAAAACCCTCCCATCTACACAACTTCCCAGTTTCCCCATGTGTCTGACATAGAGTAGCATTCAATAAATGTTTCTTGAACTTAGCAGCCAAAACCACACATTAAAGAGAATTTTCACATGTGTTTAGTATGGGAACGCCAACTAAGTATGTGGCACTTTATCAGCTACACTCAGAACTTTGGAAGGAACTACGTCTCTGGATGCTTACTAGTAGACAACTCTTCAATGTCTTATATTCACTGAGGAGAACTCAGCAGTCTTGAAGCATCTTTACTGTGCATGTACACACCACTGGCTTTTTCCCCTTGTCATCGTAACTATTGAACGTGATCCCTTATTAAAAGTATTGAAGTTCTTGTGTAAAGATGCAGGACTCTGAAGTGATATAAAATTCTGCCACTTGGTTTCTTAGCCAAATGACCTTGGGGCTACCTTTGTGACTCAGTTTGTCATTTATAAAAGTGGATGTAATAATACAACCTTCCAAAGGTGGCTGAAAGGCATCTAGTTTAATTTTGTAATTGAAAGCTTTATGCAAAGGTGAAATAGTAACATATGCAAAAATATTCTAATCTCCCTTAGAAAATTCTGCAAAATGGGTAAAAGAGGTGATTACTTCCATAATTTTGAATTTGTATATGTCCTGAAGATCTTCTGTGGACAAGTTAATCTCTGAGTTAGGCTCTTTGTTTTTCTTTCGTGTTTCAGGGTCCTTGGCCCATCCCACCAGCCCAGCACATGAGCCTAATTCTGTTTGCTCCATGCATCAGGGAGTTTTAAGACAGCTATTAAAACACCACATGGAAAAGCTTTGTAGGGAATTCTACTCCACAGAGAAACCACAGAAACCACTACACACCTTAACTATCTCCCCACCCCCACGAGTTGGCTAAAATTATGGGCTCCATTATGTTAGTGCAATCCAACCAATTTTATTGCTCGGAGCAAAATCTGAGGTCCAAAATGAACTTCAGAACATAAAAAGTAAGGCAAACCTCAAAAGGAAACAAGCTTCTTTGGGTTTTCAAACAAATATTACATATCAGAGACATTTTTCTAACAGAGAAGATCAAGCAAAGCCAAGAGGAGTCCTGCTAATTGCTACATAAATGTAAAATTGGAATCAGGGACTCACCCAAAAAAAGTTCTCTTTTCATCATCAGATATTAAAGGCTAAACACTTTCATCAACTCCTTCCTCAGACATGGGACCCTCTTGTGCCTTCCTCCAGTCTCCAAGTGTTGAGTTACTATCATCCACACGAAAATTAAGATACATTTTCAAGATTCAATATTATCTTAATAGTTACCCTATTATAGCCCTTTTTCCCTACCTTCATTTCTCTAATTTAAATGTCATTTATCCACTAAGCATTGTCGTGTAGTCCATGAATCTCTAGAGCCTTGGTACTAGGCCTACTCAGAGGAAACAAAATAACCAACCAATACTCTTTCTAATGAGCCATCCAAACTCATAGCTACTGCTTGGTTAATTATGTCTCACGGACAAGTCATTTTCTTGCAATTAATATAAGTGTCCTCATTCATTTGTTTATTACAAAGCTCCTGGTAGAGTTTGATTCCTGCATCCATTTGACAGAGTACAGAATATTCAATGATACTTCTGACAGCTACAAACATATAAGACTGTCCTGATTACAAGTACTCTATCCTATTCTCCCCAAAATTCAATAAAATGTCTAAGAAATGCCAATATTTTGGTAACAAAATTGCATTATTTATACTGTCTTTAATACCTGGAAACCAGGCAAAAATTCTTTGTCTGACAACCTATTCTAATTTCTAAGTCAAAAACTACTATCTGTAAATTAGGATATGGGAAAGAATGCACATTCAAAGATGATCCTGGGGCAGTTCAGATCTTCTATATCCCTTAGTTTGGATCATGCCAGTAGGGGATGGTGGGTCTCTCCAAACTCTCCCGGGGGTGCCTCAGAAAAACTCTGAAAGTGCATGTAGAGTAAGAAGAAAGGTAGGAAATCCACACCTTTCCTCAGTTCACAAGAAGAGGACCACTGTAACCCAACAAGTATTTATTAAATTACTATGAGTAAAGGTCTATGATGTAACAAATGGTAAAGGATATACACATATGACTAAGGGAGTTGGAAAGTAAGCAAAGTTACTTTTCCTGTCCAGGCTACTTAATATCAGTCGCTCTGACTGGCCCATTAAGGGAGTTAGGATGTGCTGCCTCCAGAGCTGGTTCTGTGTAGCGATGCTGATCTTTCCAGCTGCTCCAAGAAAACAAGAGGCAGTGAGACCTATCTCTGAATGAGGATGTTGGAATACGACCCCCACTGACAAGTGAAGGGTAAAAGTATTGATCTATATCAATCAATCCTAGCAGGAGGGCTGATTGGAGTGTGGGTGGGTGGATGAGGCAGTTCCTGAGATGCTTCTCCTAGAATGCTTGTGATTTTCTTCAGACTTCCTCTGAGCTGTCACAACTTTAGGGAAGGATTTCTTAGGAGGCAGAAAGAAGGTGAGATGGAGGAGAGCCAGGAGGGAAGGTGTCTCTGTAGCTGAGGGAATGGTGTGTGTCGTCAAAGCAGTGAGAAGGTGACCAGTGACCTTAGCAAGCCCAGTTCCATGTGAGTGAAACTTCTTCCTGCTCATTCCTTCACTCTTGCAATCCTGTCCACCCTCATAATTCACACATCTCCTTTACAATATGAACCTCATTTAACAACCATGTGACCAAATATTCCAAGTTAATGATTATGATAAATTTCAAGCCATAGATCTGGCTATGGTTATTATTTTTTTTCCAATTACTCAGGTACATGCAGTCTATTTATTGGTTACATCAGGGCAGTAATTCATTGTAATTATTCTTCTCCTACTGATTCCCTAATTCAGTCCTTACAATAACTCTTTCAGTGGTGCAATGAATAGAGCACTGGATTTAGTATCAGAAAACCTGATTATTAGTCCTGATTCCAACCACATGGAGTTAGGAAAACACTCAAGTACTCAGAATCTGGACCTTAGAAAAATAATTCAGCAGAGTCATTCGTTCATTCACCCATTATTAACTGAGGAGTTACTATGTTCCAGACATTGAAATGGTCTTAGAAATTAGAATGCATATGCATAAGGCATAATCACTATCCTTAAACAGCATCAGCTTAGGGAAGAAAATACAGAAATAAAGGTGAAAACAGATTACAAGTAAAAGAACTTCATAGCTACAAAGCAAAGTATCCACTTCTATTATTATATTTCTAGAGGCCCAGTGCACAAAATTTGTGCACTCAGTGGGGGGTGGGGGGAGGACCCTCTGCCCAGTCTGCATCCTCTCACAGTCCAGGAGCCATCAGGGGATGTCCAACTGATGGCTTAGGCCTGCTCCCCCCGGATATCAGTTGGACATCCTTAGCTCTGCCACAGAGGTAGGAGAGACTCCCACCACCGCCACTGAGCTTGCCAGCTGTGAGCCTAGCTTCTGGCTGAGTGGCACTCCCCTTGTGGGAGTGCACTGACCACCAGGGCTCAGCTCCTGCTTTGAGCATTGGCCCCATGGTGGTCAGTGCATGTCATAGGGACTGGTTGACTGGTCGACTGTCTGCCCCCTGGTGGTCAGTGCACGTTCTAGCAAGCAGTTGAGCGGCCTTAGCATATCATTAGCATATTATGCTTTGATTGGTTGAACAGATGATGGGACACTTAGCATGTTAGACTATTATTATATAGGATTTGCTAAGACATAATGTTTGCTATGTGGGTATCTATGTTGTATGTATTACCCTAGAAAAGGAGAAAGCAAAGATAAATAAGATAAAAGCAATGAAAGGAAATGAACTAAATCTGTATATCTCACCATGGGCAGACTTCAAACCATAAGACAAAAAAAAAAGACAAGTTGCGGAATTTATAAGTGTAATCATGGAACCATTTATGTAAATTTTAGAAATCATACAGTAAACAATGCTATGTATTATTCATGAATAGAGACTAACAGATACGTAGGCAGAAAGGATATGCATGAAATTCATGATAGTGTTTGCATCTGGGAAGGGAGAGAAAATGAATGGAACACAGAATGGGGGTAGGAACAAAGTGTTTTTTAATTGTTTACAGTGTTTATTTAATAAAATAATTAGCAATTTTCAATTTTTAATGATGGCACACATGTGCTTGTTATCCTTTTGCTTTTCTGCATTTAAAAAAGTAATGGAAAGAAGTCTCTGCTCTCAAGACCCACAGTCCAGTAGGGAAAAGAGATGTATGAATAGTTATGATGTAAGGTGATAGGCAGTTGGCTAGACCTCATCTCTCCCTGTATCCTAGAAAAAGACTCATGGCAGATGCCACCTGAAGAACAGTGGAAGGAGTCCTCTGTCGATGTCTCCTACTTACCCAGTTTCTGTCTACACAGTGGCTTGACTTGCATCGCAGAAGAGCAAGGCTTTCTTGCTTAGGTTTGCTCCCCTTTTACATTTTCATCTCAATACATTCTCCCCCAATCTTAAGAACCAACTCTTTTTTCTTGGACTTTTGTACTAGAGAGAATGTTCCACTTTCCTTTGACCTCTTTTACCACTTTTCCCTTCAATTCTCCCATCTCTCCTGCTCCTGTTTTCAAGCCCTTTCTCCCCTCCCTTCTCTATCCTCTTTCACATATGTATAGCTGTCTGCACTGAATCCCAGTCTCCCCCTAACCATTTCCCATCCTTGGGTGAAATCAAAAAGAAGAAAGGTTAGAAGAGTATTTGTGTTAGAAATTATGGGAGGTGAAAAGAAGAAACTAAAATAGAGAGGGAGAAGTAATAGGAATCCCTGGCCAATCTGATATTAGCAGAGAAGGTACAAGGATGATTTCTAACTTCAATGAACAGGATAGTAGGCTTTTGTTGTTTATTTGTTTTTGTTTTTATCTTTATTGTTGGGAATATTACAGATGTTCCCTCTTTTTTCGCCATGTGTTTGAAGAACATGTGTAAAATCCATATGGAAATATATAAAAGAGTAATTATAATAATAATAATAAATCTTTACATCAGGTTAAATATAGTCCCACATTCTTCCATATACTTTATTTGATTTTAATGCCATTCCAAAAATATAGTAATCATACTGATTAATAATTCTAATTACTAAACAGCTTCTTCTTATTGAGTGCCTACTAGTCCTTCCTTCAGCAATGTTATCTGAGCCCCTCTATTTGTCAGGTCCTGGCAATATATCAGAGAACAAAATAAATTCCTGCCCTCCTGAACTTCCCTCATAGAGAGGGAAACAGACAATAATGAGATAAATGTAAAGTAGAAAGTCAGGAACCAAATCAAAGTAGGTGGACAGAGGGTGATGGTGTAATTTAACTGGGTGGTCAGGGAAGGAGATACTTGAACAGAATCCTAAAGGAAGGAAGGGAGTGGCTATCTCAGGAAGGGTCTTTCTGGGCCTGGGGCACAGCAAGAGCAATGGCTCAGAGGTGGCAACGTGCTTTCTGATAATATGAAGATCAGCAAAAAGGCCAGTGTGGTTACAAAAGACAGAGTGAAAGGGGAGTGATAGGACATACAAGATGAAGTCCGAGGGGTTGGCAGAGGCCCACACACACAGGGTCTTAAAAGACCTACAGGCCTAAAGGCTATGATGGAGCCTTTGGATTTTACTCTAAGTCACATGCATTAAAAGAACCACTCCAGATGCTGTATGGTGACAAGACTCTGGGGCAGCAAGAATAGGAGAAAAAGAAGTTCCAAAGCTCATGAGCTACCTGTAGCTTAGGCAGAAAATGATGTTGGCTTGGATTAAGAGGTAGCATAGCAGTACAGGTGATGCCAAGAACATAGATTTTTGATAGAACCAATGGGATTTACTAAAAATTGATTATGGGGTGCAGAAAAGGAGGAGAATACAATAAATGCAGTGTTTTGGTATTAGTGATTTGCTGGGTGAATGGTGTCACCATTCAATGAAAAGGTGAAGATTTGGTGAAGAGCAGGTATGAAGGGGGAATTCTGGGGTTTGGGTCTGGATATGTGAAGTCTGAGATACTGTGTGTTAGACACCTTTAAATCCTCTTAACAATCTTTTTAATATCTGTAAGGGAGGTATGACCACTGTCTCCGTTTTATGGCTACAAAAACGAGATTTTCTTCCATTTAAGTTCTGAGGACCAATGGATTACGACACATTCTGGGGCTCAAGAGAGAAAACTGGCCAGAAGGCTGAGACAGTAAATACATCAATGAAAATAATTCAGCAGGCCACTACGTAACCAGGAGGGAGGGAATTAAAAATATTAACCTTTCGCTACCCTCGAGGATTTGCAGAGATATAGTAGATATGACACTGAAACAGTTGGGCCACAGCTCAAACAAAGATAGTGTTAACAATAAAATCACTGAAGTAGTTTAGAAAGGAGAAAAGTCAGTGACGGCCAGAATGGTGTGATTTGAGCTCCTTTTTGGAAGATGTAGGGGATGAGTTTTAATGAGGAGGAGTCCCATGGAGGTGGGAGAACTTCAGGCCAGGAGACTTCGTGGATATAGCCAGTGTGTGCTTAGGGATACTATGGAGAGCATTACATTGGAATAGAAGGAGATAAAGATGCACGAGCAGAGAAAGGTCGAATTAGGCAGGGCTGTGAAACCAGACTGGGAGCCGCTGATGATTTCTATAGTTAAAGCTGAAACATGATTAACATTCACCATTTCCTACCTAACATTTTCCTCAGATGTTGCCAAACTTATACTGGCAACACATTTTACTTATATTTAATATTTTTCATTTTTAATAAAAATGATCACATGTAATATCTAGGTAGATATTTTGACATACTAATTCCCTTTGGTTCCAAACTCATTCAAATAATACACTTTTGTCCAAAAAGAGAAATTATAATGTGAGGTTATGAAAAGTCCATTTCCCTCTTAACATTCCTCCTAGCAACTCAGTTGTTTTCATTGGCTTTTATTAAAACAACCTTTGTGTGAACTGGCAATTTGTTTTGTAAATATCAATGAAAGCATATTTCAGAAAACACAGTAATAAAAACCAACCCAATTTCAGAAATATGCTTGCTGCCAGACATCAGTCTTCAGCTCGTATTATAAGTATTTCCAGTAAGTCTTAAATACACATTAACATGAGAAATAGCTTACTGTTTAAGATCAAAAAAGTTGAAAAATCCTTCACTGCCTCTCGAAATTATTCAAGGGTTCTGTCCAATAAAATGTATTTCCCTTTTTGATAAACTACATTTATAATGGCTCAAGCACTTCAATTCAATTAAACATTTTTCCATAAAAACCTGCTTAGATTCAGTTTATTATCATCCTTGTGTCTATATATTCTATAAAAACTTTATATATATAAAGTATTTTGGGTATTAATATTTCAGCTACATCTATCTTGAAGAACCCTTATCCAATTCTAAACCTTTATAGGCATTATAAGCTTTGTTCAAGAACCCCAAAGAAACTCTATTTCAAGTGTGCACAACTTAGCTATTGTCATTAAGCTACATGTAATACCAAAAATTATTATTCCTCAACAGCAGTTTAAGAAGGAGGAACTATTAACTAAGTATTTTTTAAAATTGATTTCAGAGAGGAAGGGAGAGGGAGAAAGAGAGAGAAACATCAATGATGAGAACCACTGAGCAGCTGCCTCCTGCATGCCCCCGACCAGGGATCAAGCCCTCAACTGGGGCATGTGGCCTAATCAAGAATCAAACTGTGACCTTCCGGATCATAGGTCAATGTTGTTCAACCACTGAGCCATGCTGGCCAGTCAACTAAGTATTTTAAAGAACTTCCCCTTGAATGCCTTGTGGTTGGCAGGTGAAGTGTCTGGGAGAAGTGAAATGGATCTGCAGTTCTTTTCAGGGCACTGTCACAGTCATCCTATGCATCTGCTGGGATGAGCTTTTCATCTTCATAGCAAGCCTTTGAGGTGGATGTTATCATATCTATTGACAGAAGGAAAGTAAAGCTCAAAGAAAGTAAGAAAGTTGCTCTGGGTCACCGATTATTCATTTCAGAATCAGAATTCAGTATCTAGGTCTGCCAGGACTGTCCTCGCAGCTCACTGCCTCCTGCACATGCCTGTGCTATAATTCAATGTGATGCTTAGATGAGGCCAGATTAACGAAGATGAAGAAGCCAGGATGATTAGCTTGAGACTGCAGATGGTCATTGATAGCTGTGAGCTGGGAGTGAGCATGGTGTGAGAAGTGTTTAGGAAAAATAAGTTGCTCATTGGTTTTATGCACAGATGTTTTTCTATAGTGACTATAGCTACAGGATTCATGTAAAACATCAAGAATCAAAAAATGAAGACATGGGGTAGAGTGAAAGCATGGGAACAGAGAACAGATTGCAGTGAGAAACAATAAAGGAAAAATCAAGAGGACTTAGAGGCAGACTGAATTATTCATAGATGACCTCTGACTCATAGATAAGCTTTAGTGACTGTGAGAATTATATAGTGCTACATCTGGAGACTTGAAAGGCAGAGGTGGTCTAAGATTTTTACGAGCTAGGTTTTGGCAGGCATGACCAGAAAATGCAGCATACCTCCAGGTAGCAGAAGAAGTCACATTTCTGAACTGTTTTTAGAGATAGGAAAATAATTTTTTCCTAATCAAGACACTCACATTTTTATTTGTCCTGCTTAAATGATCTCAGAAAGAAGCCCAAAAGTTGAAATAAAAAGAAAATGCTATAGCCTATCTCTCTTCTAGATGTTGTTTGTGAGAGAGGATGACAAACAGAAGGATAAA
>PVJC01006967.1:0-53204 GCA_004026665.1 Murina feae | reverse complement strand
CAAGTTGCCGCAGCCAATTAATGATTCTCTCTTATCATAGATGTTTCTATCTCTCCTTCTCCTGTCCTCTCTGAAATCAATAAAAAATATTTTAACAAATTCTCAAAATACTGTGTAGTAGGTAAAATGTAATTTGTGATCTCCTTGCCTTGGGGTGTTCTCTTTACTCCCAGCTGGAGTCGGAGGTGGCAGACTCAGTTCATGACACATGGCAGTGGAACTGCTAATGCAAGGGGGTAGGTAGATTTTTAGAAGCTAAGATAACAGATACTCCACATATCTGGCTAGCTTATAAATGATATACTCATGCAGGAAACCTCATAAAGCCCCCCAAATCCCTGAAAATCTAATAAATCTTACAAACTTTCTATGTCTTTGAATCTATTAATTATTCAGGCAGCAAAGATAGGCTCTGTAAATAGCTTCAGGCCTCTAAGGAGGGGAAAAACAACAAGCTATAAATAGTTGCACATGAGATAAATTTCACAGATTGAATTAAATCAAGTTAATGGCCTATTATCACAATGACAAAAAAATAAGTCCCAGAAAAACAAAACGGTACTTAAGAGTCAATGTGATGCATTATATACATTAACATACTTCCAACCAAAAATTACTAGACATGCAAAGAAATAAAGATTTGTGAGCTGTACATCGGATCTGGAAGCACTCCTCATGGCATAGGGAAGTAATATCTTCTTGAATTATTTTGAAAGAAGTAAATATGTGGGCTTTTTCTTTTCTTTTTTCAGTAGTTCTCTTTGTTCCCTAAATTATTCCTGATTCCTCTAAATATTTATTTTTCTTGTTTGTTAGCTTAGTCTTTTTATTCCACGTTACTGGCTTTACTACAACAGTTCACATTTCGTGTTCATGCAATCATGCTCAAGAATGAGGCAATGCAACACTGACCATGGGCTTTCTAACAGAGATGCTGCCCTTTGCACTCTGCCCCACCCTCTGGTCTGTGTTCATTGATGCAGAAGTCCATAAGTCTTTCTGCACTTCACACTCATGATGAGGATATTCAGTGCTGTGGTCTGAATGTTTGTGTGCCCTCAAAAATTACATATTGGCATCCTAATGCCCCAAGTGATGGTGTTAGAAAATGCGACCTTTGAGTGGTGATTACATCATGAGGACACAGCCCTCATTAGTGAGATTAATGACCTTATAGAAGAGGCCCAAGAAAGTTCCCATGCCTCGTCTGTCATGTGGGCACAGTGGGAAGTCTACAGTCTGCAACCCAGGAAAAGTCCTTCACCAGAACTGGACCCGGCTGCACCCTGACCTTGCACTTCAGCCTCCAGAACTCTAAGAACTAATTTCAGTTGTTTATAAGCCACCCTGTCTGTGGTCTTTTGTTATAGTTGCCTGACTGGACTAAGACAGTCATGTCATAAAAGATGAGCAGAGTAGGAAATTCTTTTTGCTAGACTCTCAGATAACAGAGAAATGGAAGTGTTAAAGACCAGGGACTCTCAACACTAGAGTGGACTATCAGAATCAATTTTCTTTCATCTAACTTTCCAGTAGATTCATACTTATACCATTATATATATATATATATATATATATATATATATATATATATATATATATTTCTATTGATTTCAGAGAGGAAGGGAGAGAGAGATAGTGATAGAAACATCAATTATGAGAGAGAATCATTGATTGGCTGCCTCCTGCACAATCCATAGGATTGATTCCACAACCTGGGCCTGTGCCCTGACCAAGAATAAAGCCATGACCTTCTGGTTCATAGGTCAATGAACAACCACTGAGCCACACCAGCCATGCCATGTTCTCTTTTGAAAGATATTTGAGTTTTAGTGGGAATGGATGATTTTTTTCCCTGCAAAAGAAGTTATTTTTAACTTCTTTTTCCAAACTAAAACAATATCAACTATTTAATCAATTTTTAATTTATCAGTTTTGAAAAAGAAATTAATTTTCCAGTAAACCAGTCAATGGATTTTTCTGCCTTTATTCCATCAACACTTTCTGCAATATATGTGTGTAATACAGTTAAACTTTTTTAAATGAAGAAAATATCTAGGTAAGTAATTCTCCAAAAGTGTTTTGCAGAAGAGTAATCCCAAGAGATAAACCTTGAAAGAAAGATTTCCTTAAGCAATTTACTTGAGACTCACAGTACATACCAATACGCTCCAAGAAGTTGTCAGTATACAGATTTGCATCACTTGTAAACTCTTTTCCAAATAATTTGCCATATAATCATTTCACATTAAAACACATGACAATGTTTTAAGACCCTAATATTGAATAGAACATATTTTAGGAAATACAGATCTAAATTCATACTCTATCCTAGTAAACTAGAAATCTATGTAACTATGAAAGAAAGCACAGTAATTAATTATAGCACTTTTTTTTGCCAAGAAGAAATGTTCAAGATGTATGCTGTTCTAGTCAAATCATGTGAGAGAGATGATCAAAGCCTTGAGCCAAAGCTTTCTGTACTCAGACCCTTAATGATTCAGGCCCTTACTCCCATCATTGAAAAAACTGTGCACTATTTAAGTAAGATTTGAAAGTCCTCAAAAGAAAACAATTACTTGCCAAAATATATAAGCACCTTTTATTTACAAGATAAACATTTCACTGTCAAATAACTGTCTAAAACGTTTCCATTTTGTAAATCATAGACATCTTTCACTAAAATGTGTCTGGATAGCCCTGGCAGGTACAGCCTACCCTGAAGGGTCGAGGATTCCATTCCCAGTCAACGGCATGTACCTGGGTTGTAGAGCACATCTGGGAGGCAACCAACTCATGTGTCTCTCTCACATCAATGTTTTTTTCTCTCTCTTCTTCTTCTCCCTCTCCCTACCCTTCCTCCCTACTCTCTCTAAAACTCAATGGAGGAAATAGCAATAACAACAAGAACATTTCTGAATAAAAAAACTGCTAAGTGCTCTAGTGAGATATAGGCATTGAACAGGACAGTCGGAAAAAATTCTTGCTTGAGTAGATCCTGGCAGTTCTAGTATCAATATAAGAAGATAAGTCTCTAGCCTTTACCGGTTTGGCTCAGTGGATAGAGCATTGGCCTACAGACTGAAGGGTCCCAGGTTCAATTCCAGTCAAGGGTATGTACCTTGGTTGTGGGCACATTCCCAGTAGGAGGTGTGCAGGAGGCAGCTAATCGATGTTTCTCTCTCATCGATGTTTCCAACTCTCTATCCCTCTCCCTTCCTCTCTGTAAAAAATCAATAAAATATATTAAAAAAAGAAGATAGTGTCTAGAGTTGGAAATTAAATTAAAATCAAAATGTCCATTCATGTCTGTACTTATTTTTAAGCAACAACACTATTACTTTCAAAGAAATATTACCCAGGATTCTAATACTTAAAACTGACCAGAGTTGAGCTAGACTAGTTGGAGTCAAGTGCCCTCCAGGCTCCCTTGGCCCCTAGCAGCTCCAGCTTCTCCTAGGTAGTGATGCAACAGAATCATCTAGAGAAAACTATTAAAAACGTAGAAGTTATACCTCTTGGGAAATGGCTCTAGGAGTCTGAAGGAAAAAACTAATAGTATTAGTGTAACATAAATTTCAGAAGTTCCCTTTGGTTCAAACATTTCCAGTATTTGGCAACCCACCTTCTTAAATAATACGATTTGTCTTTTAGTGCTTTCTCCTGACTTGTATAGTTGTGTGTTCCCCTGCCATGCTCCTAGCAGTGTGCCGTGGGAGGCCGACCTTTAAATGCCGGATTTTTACATTCACCAGGTGGATTGTTCTGTGCCTTTATGATGTCATTATGACTTACACTTGTGATTCACTGAGAAAAAAAAGGAGGTCATAAATACCTATACTGAAGATTACTGGATTCTAGTCTCACCTTCAAAACTTCTTTTGCTAGTCTGTCTTCCAGAGCAAAGTTCAATCACTCCTCATTTTCTGTTTTGTCCTTTTTTTACCTTGAGCTCCATTTTTTTTCAGGCTATTAGATCTCAAGTGCTTGATACTCATATTAGATCTGGGGCATTCTCAAACATGGAAACAGACTTCCTGTTTCTTTTACGTCTTTCAGAGCACAGATTGAAAAAAGAATAGCCATACTGACCAACTGATCTCACATTGCATGAACCCAGTATCGAAAGTGGTTCTGTTCATAGAAAGAAGATCACATAGTGGGAACCACGGGACTGGGAAGGTTTAAGATCCAAGGAAACAAGGTTTTAAAAAAATGTTTTTATTGATTTCAGAGAGGAAAGGGAGAGTTAGAAACATCAATGATGAGAGAGAGTCGTTCCTTAACTGTCTGCCTCCTGCATGGCCCATACTGAGGATCAAGTCTGCATGTGCCCTGACCAGAAATTGAAACCTGACCTCCTGATTCATAGGTACATGCTCACCCGCTGAATCATGCTGGCTGGGCCAAGGAAATAGTTTTTAAATGGAATGTTCCTGAAAAGGTTCCTGCCAATTAATTTAGAACATCAGATTCTATTCCAAGAGCACTAAGGAATTCAACTCAGTACAACACTCTTGTGAAAAGTAGTCAAGCCCTCCTGTTTTATTTTTATTATTTTGTAGTTTAATTAGCAGTTTGTTAAAGCAAAACCCATCTTTTCACAGTAACAGGAAGGGGGGGAAAAGGACTAGAAATGGATTGTTCTTTCTGGTAATAACATAATGAGATTAGTGATTTTCTTGTTTTGTTTTAAATGAGGGCAGTTTGATTCTGGATTAAAAGGTTACTCATGACACTAATTGTCTTCTCAGCATGAGAAGATGAATTACTTGTGTGTGTGTGTGTGTGTGTGTGTGTGTGTGTGTGTCTGTGAACAAATTGTTCCTGGTGTCGTGCCACAGTAAAGACTTTGAAACCAAAAATGAAGTCCTGAAAGTAATTCCAGTAAATAATTAGAAAGTGCCCATGTTTGCGCTTCAAGGAACAAGTTATTTCTAGAGCACCTAGAGACTATAGAGCAAGTGGAATTAAAAACCTGAAGCTTATATAATGTTATTAACCAATGTTACTCCAATAAATTTAAATTTTTAAAAATCTGACATTTAAAAAAATTATTCCTTGTTTTCAGAGTTTTAGATTCCAAGATTGAAACTCTTCTACGGGAAATGATTGAATATTGAAGTTCTATTCCATTCCCTTTGCTTGCCCTTTCTACATGTCCATTCACTCTTGAAGACTCAGTTGTGTTACTTGTAGTCTTGTTTGAATTTTCTAGGCAGACTTCTGCACTTCCATCTCCCAGGTACACAGATCTGTAAACACTTTCAGTGGAGCATTTCACATCACAGTGTAGTAATTTGGCTTTCTCCAAACAATGAAAATAAAGATCACTGAATAACTTCTGAGCTGTTCATCACAGTTGCTACATGTCACACACCAAGAAAAGGGGCATTTATCTTTAGACATCGTCTTCCTAGAAGTTTGTGTATCACATTCCTACCCAATCGATTTTCCACGTGGTGTCATTGGGAAGATGGGAAGTGGGCAAGTGGCTCTTGAGCAAGGTCTAATCACTTCTAGTTTGTGTAATTTTTACCTTTGTGTTGCTATGACAACTTCATGAGCTTCCCTGACAGCACAATTGCACTGAACCTGAATGCTTCTCCCTGGTTTTGTTTCCTTTTTCCTTATGATTACTGTGGTGGGATTTAATGATCAGGATTTAATACCAATTTCTGCTATTGAGTCCTACTCACTGTTGGAGTCTAAGCTGTGACTAAAAGTAACCCATATCCAAACCTGCCAAGTTGCCTATGAAAGCCTTAACTAGAAACAGCTGCTGTTTGCTGACCACGTTAGACTTTTGAAACAAACAACAAAGGGATAAATGATTTTAAAAAAGGAAAAAAACCTAATCTCTAAAATGTGGTTCTCTTAAGAGTTGATGCAAGAGGGGTAAGTAACTCAGCTGTCAGCTGTTGGTGCTTCAGAAATTTGATGTTGCTCAATTTTGAGAACCACTAAAAGAACCAAAGATTATTCACATATACAATATTTTTCTTGAGCTATATGATTGAGTGTCACTTTCAAGCAAAGATCACTTTGAAGGCAGCAATGATTATGTGTCTGGCAAAACCCACAGCGGTTATAATATCTTTAGTAAACCAATAATGAAAATATCTAGGAAAAGAAAGCTAAGATTATAGAAGTGTCCAGGTACCTAGCACCAGTTTAAGAAACAGAATTTATGTCTCACAATTACAGTGGATCTTATTTTTACCTTAATGTGTAGAGCCTGAGAACATTTAGATTTCCTATTAGGGCAGGATTTAGATAAGAATGCTGAATAAAAAAGAAAACAATTTAAAAAAAGAAACACTCTCCCAATGAACACCCTTTGTGCTCAAATTTTGGCTTCTAAAGACTATATTCCAATAAAAGACACCAGAGTTCCTTAGAGAAATGGATGATTCTAGGACTGGGGCATGGAAAATACAAGATGAACCTAGAGATTCTTGTAACACCAGAAAGTATGAAAATGCTTGAACAAATGAACAAACAGAAATGGGGCATCTCAAATTGGCACAGGAGTCAGCTTCAAAGTGTTTCCAATGGCCCAAGCTAAAACAATGTAGTAAAATAATTAACCAGCACTGTATTTTATCCCAAAGAATAAAATATTCATGAGTCTATACAGATACAAATAAACAATTGAATAACTAAATAAATAGTGAAGAAAGATCTAATTATCCTTACAGAAAAATTCCAAATAATAGCCCATTTATCTTCTCTTGAGTATAGACTGGACTTAGTGACTCACAAAGGATAGAGTATGAAAAGAAAATAAAAATAGTAACTTTATAGTGGAGAAACCTGGCAGATACTACCTCCACCAAGCAATCAAGTTAATATAATCAGTAATTAATCATATAGATATCTCATACCCTCTGATTTTATGCAGTGAGAGGACAGCTTGTCATGTTCTTCCTTCAAATCCATCACCCTAGTCTACTTATAAGAGAGCATCAAACAAATAAAAATTGAGAATATTCTACCAAATACTATGAGAACTCTTCAAAAGTATCACAGTTATACAAAATAAGGGAAGACAAGTTTGCATAGCAGAGACTGAAGAGACATGTTGAATAGTGGTTTTCCGGACACTATTAAGAGGACACTAGTGGAAAAGTTGGAGAAACCCCAATTAATCCTGTGGTTTAATAGTATTAGAAAAATGTTAAGATTTGGGTTTAGATAGATGTTAACAATAAGTTGGGTGAAAGCTATAACAGAATTCTCTGCATTATCTTTGTAACTTTGTTAATCTAAAAGTATTTCAAAAAAGCTTAAGAAGGTATTATTATACTGGTTATATTTTAGTTTTTATATTAGAACTAGGGGCCCGGTGCACAAAAATTTGTGCACTCGGGGTGTCCCTCAGCCTGGCCTGTGCCCTCTCACAGTCTGGGACCCCTTGGAGGATGTCCACCTACTGGCATGCCTGGCCAGCCTGGGTGAGGGGCTGATGGTTGTTTGCAGGCTGGCCAAGCCCCCCAGTGTGGACCCTCACCCCATTGGGGTGTGGCAAACCTGGGTGACGGGCTGAGGGCCGTTTTCAGGCTGCCCACAGTCCCCTCAGATTTTGGGTCCCTACTGGGGTGCCTGGGCAGCATGGGTGAGGAGCTGAGGGCCATTTTCAGGATTTCAGGCTGCCCACAGCTCCCATTGACCCAAGGTCCCAGCGAGGCTGGCTGGAATCAGATTTCTGAGGTTTATTTAACTTCTATAATTGAAACACTGTTGCTTTGAGGCAAAGCCTAGTCAAGTAAGGAAGCCTCCTGTTTGTTTCAGCTCCGTGGCTTCTGTAATTGAAACATTGTTACCGTGAGCAGAGGCTCAGCCAGCCTAGTCAGGCAATTGTAACAGAAGCCTGCTGTTTACTCTAGCTCTGGCTGCTGGCCGCCATCTTGGCTGGGTTAATTTGCATACAGCCACTCTGATTGGTTGGTGGGCATGGCTTAGGCATCCCAGAGAGATGGTTAGTTTGCATATTACTCTTTTATTAGATTAGATTATAGGCCAGGTGCACAAATTTGTGCACAAGTGGAGTCCAGCCAGCCTGCCCCTTTTAGGACCAATTGGGCCAGGCTGGCTAGGGGAAGGGGCTATGGGCAGTTGACTGGCCTGCCCCACCTCCTGGTTAAGGTGTCTCAGTTGTGGAGATAATTTGCATATTGGCCTTTTATTATATAGGATAAGTACTTTCCCTGTTAAGGAAGAAAGTATTTACTTCATGCTGTTATTTTTATTCCTACTTTCCCTGTGTGCTGGAAGGCATGTATTTCAAGGACAAGACTGATATTTATGGTCTTTAAAAAGTTCACAGATATAATCAGGTTTACAAGGGCTAAATGAACCAATAATCATAGCCAATGGTTCTCAGTTCTTGCTGTTCATGAAGCATTCAGGGTGATTAAAAAAAAAGAGGCTGGGGCCACATCCTAGAGGTTCAGGCCCCATTGTTCTGAGGTGAAATCAAGTCATCAATATTATTTTAAGATCTTCATAGGAGACTTTATTATGTAGTCAAGCTTGAGACCCAATGTATCTAATCTATTGAGGCATGTAGGAATAGGGTTCCCCAAAAGATGAATAAATAAAAAGATGAATGATACCTTATTTCCTAAAACACCATTGGTTAATTTCCAGGAGGAAAAAAAAAGCCAAATATGACTGTCCTACTAATAGACTCATCATTATTCATATGTCACAATTACAGGACAGATATGTGAAGTAACAGGAATATCAGGATTGAATATACAATTGTCTTCATAGATGGATGCTCTATTTTCTAATTTGAATGGACTATAAAGAAAGCAGGAGAGGTGAGTCAAAGTGGAGGAGATGCAGGAAAACAACAATCTGTCATTTACTTTGCCTAAGGCTCACTCATTAGCCTCATCCAATCAAAGCAGCAGTTTTTCCTTATGGCTTGTGTCTTTTCAATTTGCATTCAAAGAGTGCATTGTTATTGGTAAGTGACTTTCATAGCATATTAGCTGCCTGGCATACTAATTCAGTGTGATGGAAAAGTAGTAAAGTCAAGAAGAATTTGCACTTGAGTTCTTGCTATTTCCAGCTGACTTTAGGGCAACCCTGAATACCAAGGACGGGAAAGACAATTTGCATTTTACAATTCAGAATTTATTCACTGGTTAATAGGGACTGGAAATCCATACAGCTCATAAAGGACTTTGGTTTCCACCACTGAGTTGATGGCTTGATCTTAGAGCTTTTTGATAGAGTATGTTTTAAAAAAACATATTTTGATTTACTGTACAGCATGCGTTTGATAGGTACCTAATATTTTTTGAGGACTTGTTATATATTAGGCTCTACTCTAAGTTTATGGGGTTCAGCAATGCACTGAATAGACAAATTGTTTGTTATCATGGGTTCTGGTAATCAGTAGTTATTTACATTTGTAAACCAAATAAAATAACATGAGAATATTCAAGTCACACAATGGTTATCAATAATTTCAGATATACTGTCTAAACTTTTTGCTATGATGATACCATTATAATTAACCTAGTTATTAATAACAGGAAAGGAGCAAAGGGAAGGCCAAATATTATAGGCAGGTCATTTCCGCAGCTTCACAGTTTAACACTCCCCAGGAAGTCCATTCCCCTCAGATTGAGGAGGGAAGAGCTGAACAGGGGCAGAAAAGGCACACAGGCCCAGGAAAGTCTGCGAGAAATAGGGAAGGTACTTACCTGCCAGTCACACTTCAGAACAGGCATTGGCCACAGTAGGCATGGCCACTGCAAGCCTGGGAAGATTTGGAGTAGCTAATCCCCTAAACAAAGAAGCTCGCGGTCTTGGTTCCTGGCTCTCTTAGGACTCGTATTGCAGGGGCACACGCTCATGTCCCTGCATTCATCCACGTGGCTCACAGTCATGTGGACATCACACAAGGGACTAATGGACTGCAACTGGCCTGATGCTGCCCCAGATCCAGATCCCACATGGAACAGAAACTCTGGACTCTGGCTTTGCTTCTAGCTCTACTGAATCCCCAGAACTGGATGAAGGGAGACGGGACTTTGGAAACCCAGGTGTGTAATTCTATGCAAACGAAAATCACTTATCCTCCAGCATGAACTCAGAAAACTATTTTTCTCAAGGTATTGTAAGGACCCCACCCCCAGCACCCAGTGGGGAAGAGGACACCCCACTTCCACCAATAACAATAGGATGAGTATTTCAATGATCTCTTTCTATATAAAGGATTTTTTATAGAATGTTGATTAATTTACTCATTCGTTAATTCATTCATTTCTTCATGGATAACTTGCGTTCATCAGTGTTTTATGCAGCTTCTACCAGATGAATGAAAGCTTTGTGAGAGCCTGGAGTATGCTATATTTATCCTTCTATCCCAGTGCATGTCACAGTGCCCTATATATTTCAAGATGCTGAGTAAATGTGAAGAGACACATGAACAAAACAGGGGGCTATGCAATAACCTGACAATGTCAGGGGGGCCACATTGGAAGGGACCCAAAGTAACCACACAGGGTGGTCTGATCACAAATTCCTAACTGAGCAGGTTATGGCTGGTAGTCGCATCCCAGACCTCTGATTTCCTTAGCAAAGGCTAATCATTTGGTTTCTTTTATTGAATTTATTGGGGTGACATTAGTTTGCAAAACCATAGAGGTTTCAAGTGTACAACTCAATAAAACTTCATCTGCACACTGCATCATGCAGCCATCAACCCAAGCAAAGTCTCTTTCCGTCCCCACCACTGCCCACTTCCACCTACTTCCCCACCCTTCTTTCCCTCTGGCTATCATCACACTCTTGTCTGTGTCTATATGACTCAATGCATTAAAGAAATGACGTAATTGCCATTCTCTGCAGCATTTTCTCAATCATTGAGATCTTGCTTCTGGGCATGTCCTCAAAATTTTGGCTCAAATAAACTTTCCTGTTGGTTTAGATGTTCTTTCATAAACAGACTGAATATTTGGTAATGCTGGATTGACAAATTTGAAGGCAGACCCAGGTCTCTGGTAAATGTTTGGGTTTCCTGTTTTAGCTAATTATTTGTTTGTTTGTTTGTTTGTTTGTTTATTGTCTAAAGTTTTACCTAAGTCTCCTTTCCCTCCAGCTGACCCCTTCCCCCACCAGCCATTCCCACTCCAGGCAAGCCCTCACCACCTCAGTGTCTGTGTCCAGTGGTTATGCTAATAAGCATGCATACAAGTCCTTTGTGTTTGCTTTTTTAATGTGTTGTGTTGTTTTGTTTTTTGTCTCATCTCCCCTATGGGTAATCATATTTCCCTTTAATTATATATTTTTTTCTGCAGTAGTATCTCCAAACAACCCTTCCAATGAATTTGCCCCAACCCTGTGAATGATGAAAAAGCATTGAAATTATTTTACTGGAAATTTAATAAATAAACCATTTACATTTTATATTATGAGTCTGATAATATATTATGATGTGTTTTGATTTGCCTATTGCTATTATTGTTACTATTATGAGATTTAATTTAAAAATCACCTTTCATCTGGGTTGAATTTAATATTTCTTACATGTTTGCTCAGAAATAAAATATGAAATATCCTGAACTATAAGAGGTTACCATTTTTTTTTTAATTTAAAGATGAGGAATAACGTCTTTGGCCTTTGATGGAGAGTAAAGGAAAGCAGGCATTTACATAATTTTAAATTACAGTATCATTGCTCTGGTTTTGTTCCTTAAACTGTACAGCTGTTTACAATTCATTTTTAATTATAGCTAAAGAGTTTACTATCAGGCTAAATAAAATGCTTAAAATGAAAGGTTATCCCATGATAGCTAATGGTGTTTATTTAAAGAACCTGAGCAGATTTCTCCTCCAGAGAACACAGATTTGTAGGAAAAGGATTTTACAGATTCATATCCACTTTTGGAATGTGGAGGAAAAGGGGAAGTAGATATTTCTTATTTCCATATTTACAGTAAAATTTTGAGAGAGGCATTTAACAATACCTGCTATTTTTCTGTTTGAAGTAGATTTTTTTAGGTTGATATTATAGTGCCTTTGAAAAACAAATCTACTCAAAACATTTTGAGGTTTATTTGTCATTAAATCCAAACATATTTTTATGTTTAATTATGTAATTGTTTTCTAGGGGATTACACTTCTGAACTTTGGTGAAGACTGGTTGTTTGAGGTTATTTGTATGAAATTATGTCATATTCCTTACGAAACTTATAGAGAAAGTTCTGACATTAGTAGTGCTCCAAATTCTGCAACATGACTGAAAATGGTGAATTAACTAGCTGATTAGCTGATCTCATAAAATTAACTCATGAAACAAAAACTTCAAGAGTTATGAAGCAGTGAAATGCATGATAGCTCCTGAAAATGCAGTTGTGTAGCTGTGGTCAGTGGACCATCATATGCAGGTGGTATCGCCTAAATATCTTTGGTATGGTACACTTGACCACCCTCAGTTTTACCCAGAAAAGACAGAACTCCAAAAAGGCAAGTAGGTACAGTCCCTTTGTTAGCTATGAAATTGCACCTCGGTTCAGAAACCTGGGTATTTGAGTTCTGGGTAAGAAAGAATTCAGAGTCAAGACTCAAACTGTAAGAGAAAATTTATTTAGAAAGTCACAGAGATAGAAAAGATGAGCTGTGGAAGAAATGGGCTCAAGAAACAAGTTACAAAAGCAAAAGTAGGGTCCTTGGAACTTGGGGAAGAGATAGAGGTAGAGGTAGAGATAGAGGTAGAGGTAGAGATAGAGGAGCCTTGAGAGATGGAAGAGGGAGAAAAGGCACAAGCATGCTCCAGAAAGGAGAGAGAGAGAGAGAGAGAGAGAGAGAGAGAGAGAGAGAGAGAGACAGAGAACATGCAGCATCCTTGGGATTCTTGTCTTTAAGGGTTTTTATTTGAGGGTCTCAGAGGAGGGTCTCAATAGAGTATTCATCAGCTTTCCAGGTGTGCCCTCTCAGGGTTGTGGTCTCCACTGATTGGTAGGTGCTAGGGCAGGGGATCATTAGCCAATGTAGCTGGTGCTGATATCAGCCATAGCATTGATCTGTCTGAGTTCACTGCTTCTCTGGGCCTGGAGTTAAAACTTAGCTGAGGCCTGGTCATCTCCAGGGATTAATGCTTAAGAGAATGGTCCTGCAAGGGCTTGTAGTTTTGCCAGTTGCTGCACACTCAGGCTCTCTGCCCTGATGATTCTCTGTACCTAGCCCATCATTCCTACTTGGCTCATGCCTATCTAAGTATCTATTACACCTTGATTCAGAACTTAAATGCTAAGATGCCATGTCTGTAAGGTATTTCCTATAGTGAATAATTTAGAGAGAAACTAAATCACAGGAAAAAGAAATATGTTGAAAACATAAATGCTGCTCAGGAGGTGGAAAAAAATTGGATTACTCATTACTGATGGAAATGGTACAGCCATGCTAGAAAAACAAAGATTGGAAATTAAACAAACAAACATTTATTTACCATCCAACCCAGCAAATATACTCCTGAGCATTTATCCCCGGAGAAATAGACTTCAGTTCACACAAAACCCTGTACTACATCATGGAAACACCCAGGTATTCCTTAAGAGGTGAATGGTTAAATGGTGGTATATGCATATTACGGGATACTCTGTAGCAATAAATAAATGAACAGAAACCTGAGTGAATCCCCAGAGACTAAAAATATCCAGTCCTAAAGGTTATACCATGTTAAATTTTATCAAATGCTTTTTTTCCCCTGGATCACATAGTCATGTGATTTTTCTACTTCTTCAGCTTATTAATATGATAGATTATATTGAGTTATTTTCAAATATCAGATCAACCTTGCATCCTTGGAATAAAGCACAATTAATCACAGTGAATAATTCTTTCTATGTGTGATGAATTCTATTGACTCATTTTGTCAAGAATTTCTGCATCTATATTCATGATGGATATTGATCTACAGTCTCATTTTTTTTTTCCTGTGTTTGGTTTAAGAAATAAGACATCAGAGAATGTGTTGGAAAGAGTTTCCATCTCTTCTTGTTTCTGGTAGAGATTGCGTATAATTGGTGTTAATTCTTTTTTTTAATATATTTTATTGATTTTTTACAGAGAGGAAGGGACAGGGATAGAGAGTCAGAAACATCGATGAGAGAGAAACATCAATCAGCTGTCTCCTGCACACTCCCTACTGGAGATGTGCCCGCAACCAAGGTACATGCCCCCGACCGGAATTGAACCTGGGATCCTTGAGTCTGCAGGTCGACGCTTTATCCACTGAGCCAAACTGGTCAGGGCTGGTGTTAATTCTTATTAAATATTTGGTAGAATTTTTCAGTGAAACCATCTGAAGATTTCTTTTTTCTTCTTTGGATATTTTAAATTTATGACTTTAATTTCCTTAACAGTATGGAGATATTAAAAATCATTGCTTTCATATTGGATGAATTGTGGTTATTTATGTTTCAAGGAGGTAACTATTTCATCTAAGTTACTGAATTTATATGTTTATAGCCTTCCATAATTATCCTTTGAAGGTCTGCAGGATCTCTAAGTGACATATCCTGCTTAATTCCTAATATTAGTGATTTGTATTTTTTGTCTTTTTTTTCCATCTTGCTAAAGATTGGTCCACTTTTTCATACAACCTATTTGTTTCAATGGTTTGCTCTATTGAAGTTGGGGTGGCATAAATGCTCATTTGTGATGTTTTATTGTAAATTGTCAAATTTCTCATGAAAACCAAATTAACTAACATGCTCACCAGTAGCATGGAAATAATTAATGCTTTTGTTTTTCTTAATTGATAATCTAATCTAATAAAAGAGTAATATGCAAATTGACCCTCACTCCGTTACACCCACAGGCCACGCCCACCAATCCATCAGGAGCAAATATGCGAATTAACTCAACTAAGATGGTGGCAGCCACAGAGCTGGAGTTGTCCCGGGCAATGTAGGAAGCCAGGGCCCTGCAGGCCCCAAGCTCTACTCAAGGCTATAAAGTTTCAATTATAGAAGATAAACAAAGCCCAGATACCTGCAGGGCTGGGACCTTGGGTTGCCAGGGGCAACCCAGGTTTCGAGCCGGGGGACCAAGGCAACAAAGTTTCAATTATAGAAGTTAAATAAATCCCAAATACCTGCTTCCAGCCAGGCACCCCAGTTGGAACCCGAACCCTGAAGGGGCCGTAGGCAGCCTGAAATGGCCCTCTGCCCCTCACCAGCAGGTGGACATCCCCCGAGGGATCCCAGACTGCGATAGGTCACAGGCCGGTCTGAGGGACTCCCCAACCCCCAGTGCACAAATTTTTGTGCACCAGGCCTCTAGTTTTTATATAAAAGGAAATTTCTTGTGTTGATTTTTCATTAAGAATGTAATGAAAAAATTTATATGTTTATTGGTATTTAATTTAGATTTATGTTTTTGGAGAGCTGCCTTTTTATGTTTTGCCAATTCTTTTAAGGCTCAATTTATTACTATTGATTTTCAAATAATATTTACATATTAAGGATAGTAATTGCTTTCTTTCTTATATACAATTTTGTTTGATTTTTAGATTTGTTTAAGAAGTTTTATGTAACATAGATTTTAAAATAATTTTCAGATACAATCATGAAAATCTTTTCCTTTGTGATTTGTTCTTTGGATATTAAAGTCTTAAGACTAAAGCATCTTTTTTCAGATATGTGAGATGAAAAAAGGGAGCAGATACTAATAGCCAGTAACTCCTTAGGGTATTCTGTAATTGACAGTGTCTGTAAAGAACTTTAATTTTTTTTTGAAATTGAATGGACATTATAATGTGATTTTAACCTCTAACTTTTGATCATTTATAACCAAATGGAATTAGATAAAAAATAAACCAGACACATTATTATGTTTGATTCAGAAAAGAACATAATAAATTTGACGTCTTTTTATTTTTTTGTCCTGAAAAAGAGGTCAGAAATAGCAGTAGCTAGAGGTAGGGAAAATCCAAGAATAATTGAATTTTTAAGTTTTCTCACAGATGATTTGGCATATAAATAATGTAAAAGGCTTCCCCAAACTTAGATAAATATTTCCAAATATTCTACATTATTAAGATTATTGTTCCTTACGTCAAATAAAGAGAATCAATTCACCCTTGCATATTTATGAGAACTAGTTCTATTGCCTATATATTACAGTAACTCTGAAGTCTCAAGATATAAATCTCCTAGTGATTTCTTCTAATGGTTTTCATAGTTCTAGTCAACATTTTAAAACAACTGAGATGATTTTTAGATCACCAGTAAATATTTTAGGAAGATGTGAATGATGGTTCATTTATTTTTTTGTTTTATTCATTGTTATTTATGGTTTAAGTAGACCTTTTTTATCTTCTGTTTTTGGGGAAATATATTAGTCTTATATAATTTCATTGGTAATGATAAATGCATATTTCAAAATAGCCCCATAAATAACCACTTACACTTTGTATAAATTTTTCTGTGTATTTTTTTTAGAAGATTGTTCACAGAAAACAGCCTCAGAAAGAAATGCTTCATTTCTTTTAAGCAATACATCTCTGGTACAAGCCAGAGGGTGAGGCTACCATGTTTAAATTATTACATTTTAGATGTTTCTTAAAATGAAACATTTCTTAGAAAGAACATTAACTATGTCAGCAAATAACATGTTCAATCCCTCCCTTATTCAAGGCAGAAAACTTGAATGCTCACCAATCTATGTCCAGCATTACCCAGTGGGTACACAATACAAGAGTGGTATTTGAAAATCTCAAATCTGAAAATATCCATCCTCTTCAAAAACCACTAATGGCTCAGCATAATGTTGAAAATCTTTAATATGGTCTCACCAAGGTGTCCATAGACAAGGCTCTCCATAACCATCTCGCAGACTTCCATCCTCTCCCTCTTCTTCAGTCATATAGGTCCCAAGATGGTGAGATGGTGAGACCTGTGTGCCTCTTCCCTGTGCATTACTCATTATCTAGTGCAGAGCCAGACATGGCATTTATGCTCAATCAATATTTCTCTCATCTCTCTCTCTCTCTCTCTCTCTCTCTCTCTCTCTCTCTCTCTCTCTCTCTCCCTCCTCCTCCTTCCCCCTCTCTAAAATCAGTTAAAACAAAACCACAACAAATACAAAAAAACATATCCTGACATAAGGATTAAGAAAAAAAAATAAACCATTGTATACTGTAGCCAGCCCCACCAACCACCATTGGAGGATAACATGGCCAACTGTTCTGCACTGACATGACCTCCAGTAGCATCTGTGTACCTGTGACAATATCCTGAAATCTTCACCCGAGAGCAGCCTCTAAGAGTTCCCTTACAAACTTGAACTTGTAGGGAAGGAATATACAATATCCCCTACCATAAGCACCTATGAAATCTATCCTCTAGTCATTTTCCACAGCCTGACTATGCTCTTTGTAAATGTGAAAGAGCAATTTATTTTCTTATTCACAGACAATAAAACTGGTGAAGACCAAATCATTTAACTCCATAAATCACATATTTTTCACCTGAAAAGGGGGATAATAGTGACCACTTCTAAGAGTAGGTAGAGGGATTAGCTTGGGTAAATGTGTCTCGTTCACTGAAATAGTCAGTAGGCATTTTACACAGGGGCATTTTATTCCACTGATTTCACTGTTTTGTTTGAGTTTCATAGAAACTGTTCTGTTTGAAGACTAATGTCAGATTATGTGACAATCTTAATAGAACTTCCAAATGTTTCAATAACTGTAAAAAACCTGGGAGGGTTTAAGGAAAAAGAAACACTATTTTGCCTTATCAAAAGCCTCCAGCTCCCAAGAGCTGCACTGCTACGTACAGCTGGGGCGGGGGTGGTGTAAGAAGCACTGCTAATTGCATCAGGTTAGCTGGTGTCAATCAAGTCTGCACGCAGGAAACCTGGCCACGCTGCTATGTGCTTCCTGCTGTGATAACCAATGTACAGGGCTATCCATGCACCTACCAGCAGTGACTTTAGGCAACTGCTTGGTCTCACAGAGGCTCCAATTCCTCATCATATAATGGGTACAACAACAATTTTTTCATACGATTGTGGCCAGATCTAAGTAATTAAATGCTTGGCATAAAAAATGAGTTAGATTTGTGTAAGATGCCAAGAATTGTATTACTGTGATATGTGTGATTATTTAAGCAAAAAACTAAATAAAGAAATTTGAGCCGTAAGGAAAGGATGACTCATTCCAGGTGTTTGAAACTTAACTCTTGGTTCTGAGGACATGGTCTCGAGTGTCCAGAAGCCTCACTTGTTTCAGTAAAGCACTGGCTATGTTAACAGGGTACTTAGGGCTCCACAAAGTGCAGCATGAAAAGCCCTGGAACCTTTATTCTCTATTACAGGTTTCCATGATGAGAAGTGTTATGAACATACAGCTTTTATTGAGTACCCTTTGTCAGGCCTTTGTCAGTTACTTCTAATCCTGAAAATATTGCTTACATATATATAGTTTACAGCAGTACCATTTACTCTAATAAAAGAGTAATGTTGAAATTGACCATTTCTCTGGGACACCTAAGCCACACCCACAAGCCAAGCCACACCCACCATCCAATCAGAGCAGTTGTATGCAAATTAACCCAGCCACTATGGAAGCCAACCACCCTGGAACTAGATCAAATAGGAGGCTTCTGTTGCACCAGGAGTAAACTGTCTGCCTAGGCCAGCTGAGCCTCTACTAAGGCAACATTGTTTCAATTATAGAAGCCACAGAGCTGAAGCAAACAGGAGGCTTTGTTACCTGCCTAGGCCTCGGCTTAAAGCAACAGTGTTTCAATTATAGAAGATAAATAAACCCCAGCAACCTGATTCCAGCCAGCCTTGCTGGGACATTGGGTCAATGGAGATGTGGGCAGCCTGAAAGCCTGAAAACGGCCCTCAGCCCCGCACCCAGGCTGGCCAGGTACCCCAGTAGGGACCCAAAACCTTAAGGGACTGTGGGAAGCCTGCAAACAGCCCTCAGCCCCTCACCCAGGCTGCCCAGGCATGCCAGCAGGTGGACATCCCCTGAGGGGTCCCAGACTGCGAGAGAGCACAGACTGGGCTGAGGGACCTCCCAAGTGCACAAATTTTTGTGCACCAGGCCCCTAGTGTATATATAAATATGGATTATCTTTACATATAAAAATGATTTTCTCAAGGTCAAACAGCTACTAAGTGGAGAAAAAATGTTAGAGAGACAACAGTGGTCATGGTTCAGACACGGTCTTAGGTGGTCAAATGCAGACATTGTCTTTGTATATACAAAGCTTATGGTCTACAGGCAGAGACAAAAAGGTATACAAATAATCCCACAGACATAAATAAAATTGCAATTTTGAAAAATGCTATGGGAACTTAGTGGAGGATCTGATGTAGTCAGAAAACTCAGGGGAGATATTTTTGAAATTGTCATTCTTAAAGGATTGTTGGGGCCCTGGCCAGTGTAGCTCAGTTGTTTGGGCATTGTCTTTGTGCTCTGAAAGGTTGCTGGTTCCATTCCTGGTCTGGGTTGCAGCTTGCTCCCTGGTAGGGGCCATGCAGAAGGCAGCCAATCAATGTTTCAATCTCTCACATGGATACTTCTCTCTCCCTTCCTCTCTCTTTAAAAATCAATACAAATATTTTTTTAAATAAAAAATAAAGGATTGTTAGAAATTAAGCAGATAAAGAAGGGTGGGTGAAGAAAGCTTTCCAGGAAACGATGAGATTTTGGTAAATAATATTTTGATCAATCCTGAGAGTCAGTTTACCATAAACTTGAGTGGATGAATATGTCTGAATGACTCCTTTCCTAGAGCAGGAGTTGACATCACCTTATTGTCAAGAATGTAATAACCTCTAAGCCTACTCAACATGATAAGTCTTGGTCTTTGTATACTTGAGAACATTTGGTATTAGTTTGTGTGGTTTTTGATTTGCTTCTCCTTGTTTGGAAAAAGGAAATGGGTTCCAGATCAATATCTCAACATCAATTATTTGAGGGAAGCACATAAAAAGGGGAAATCTTCCCTACACAGGTCACCCACCAACCACTTCTAGAAACCTGAGCAAATCTGGAATCCCTCTGTCCAATACTTTAGATGTTGCAAAAGGGAGAGTAGAGGATAGAGAGGGTCCTCTGGAACTGTTTTCATCGGGTAGGTAGAGAAAGTGAAGTTAAAGTTTCAAGGGTAGAGCCAGAGTTCCCGCTAGTTTGCATTGAAATTAGTACTTTATCATATGAGGAACTTGCACTAGGTGGTATTCTATCTTAAAGTGGACTCAGGGGTGCCTAGAGTCTGACTTCCAAGATGTTTACAAATGTGTTCTAAACATGATAAATCACATAAGAAAAGCATTTTATCAACTCTCTGACTGGTATAATACTTCATTTAGGAATACGGCTTGGCAGAAAGACATCCAAGGTCACGGCATGTGATTGCTATCGTCTTCCAACTATTTCTGGGATTTGGCACCATTTGCTCCCCGCTGAATTTGGAAGTTGGAATGTCTTCGCACACATGTATCATCAACACTTAAACCAACACTCCTTTGGTATGTGGACTATTTTCCATTGGCACATACCTCACTCCTTATATTTGTGAATCACTTTCCATTAAATTCCTTTTCTAAATAAAATGGGGATAAATTATGCAGACTTGTATAAATATATTTAATTAATAGGAATAATATATCTAATTAAGTTTATATATAAATTAAATTATCTTTAAAGATGCTATCAAAAAGTACACTCATAGAATTTATAGAATATAAAATGTTTTGTTTAAGAATATAGTCTTCAATAGTGTGTACATTTTCTTTTAAAAAAATATATTTTATTGATTTTTTTTACAGAGAGGGATAGTTAGAAACATTGATGAGAGAGAAACATCGATCAGCTGCCTCCTGCACACTCCCCACTGGGGATGTCCCAAAACCAAGGTACATGCCCCCAACCGGAATTGAACCCGGGACCCTTGAATCGCAGGCTGACGCTCTATCCACTGAGCCAAACCGGTTAGGGCGTGTGTACATTTTCTTTATTAAATAATCTCACTATATGTTTTGAAATTCAAATATGTTTAAGTAATTGTCTTTTAATAAAGAATTTAATAAAGACTAGTACTCTATACTATGTGTGTGTTTCTCTCTAATGAAAGTTCTATTTCTCACTCTTAAATAAAAAGCAAAAAAATGGAAGGAAGAAAAATACCAGGTTTCTTTATCGTGACGAGTTTGTAGGAATTATAGCTAGTGTAACCTAATTCCAACTTGTCAGTTACATAAAATATTTAACCTGAACATGTCCAAAGAATACTATTGTTTTTGCTTCCTAATAGAAAGGTGTGCAATGAGCACAAACTTTGGCTTCCTTTTTCATTATTTCCGAAACTTCCAATTATTTTATTTTTTTCAATTCTCCCAAGCTTATGATAATGAGTTTCTCACAAAATCCGTGTTCAACAAAGGGCGTGACAGGCTTTGACTTCCTGATATGGGCCTGCTAGTTAATCACGATAAGGTCCCCTTAGCATCTAGTCCTTAGAGGCCGTCTTGTACGTTTTGGTGATTGTGCCCACTAACACAGCCTGTTGATACACTCAGAGCTCCTCTCAGGGTGACTGGGGGCCTGAGTCCATCAAACAGGTCACAGCTGTGTGACCACCGAGGAAACTGATGCCATGTTCAGAAATGATTACGTACGAAAACCATCATTACATAGAATTATTTTTTTCATTGAAAGCTGTAATTCTGTCCTTTGTCTATATTTTTGTGGTGGTATTTTGTTTTGGTATTTAAATTAGTTTTTTTTTTTCTTTCTGGGGTAACAGCATCAACTAAAATGGAGACAAGAAGCTCTAGCGAAATAGCAATTTTTATATTTGCCTTTCAAAACATTTATAAAAATTACTTTTAAAACAACATTAGTAAGTACTTTGGCAAAAATACTGAAAAGAGATGAAGTAAACATTCCAAAAATAAAATACAAAGAACTTGAAAAAAAAAGTAAGTTCTACTAAATATGTATTGTTATTCCTTTGAGAGAGCTTATACATAAGTTGTTTATTATTTTCCATCACCAGGATGTCATAACAAGGGTTAATTGCTCCTGTTTTACTTTTAATTTTATTCTTTTTAGTTATTTTTCTGCTTAAACACAGAGTTGTTCAGATTATATTTTTATTTAGGCCAAGTTACCTAACAGAGTTGAGAAAAAAATAAAATGGTTTTATTTAGCCATTTAATATCTAGCCTTTAAATGACCCAATGTACATTTTTATTAATAAGATGAAATAGTAAAAATCCCAAGGAAAACAAAAATAATCTAGTTTGTAAACTTACTTGTTCCGAAAAATGGAACAAGTATGCCTGACTTCTTGTTTATTAATTCACAATCCCATACATTTTGAATATTTGATCATCTGTTGCATGTTCAGAGTAAATATCACTCCTGCACTTATATGTCATACATAGGCATAAAAACTATCAACCTAAAAAGAATGTCTGAGAGGGATTTCAAAGGAATGTTCTGAGAAATCATCACTTATATCTTCTCCTCAGCTTTGTAGATAGTGGTATTGATATTAAAAGAACAATATTATACAGTTGTATGGTGTTTGGGGGTACTCATAATTAAGGTATGTATTTTTAGATATGTTTTCTATGTGTATGATGGACTTCTCTGATCTAGGCATGTTTTCATACCAGGACTCCATACAATCATGTCATGCAGAAGTTTTTCCAATACCACTTAGCCGACCCACGATTTAAATGTCTTCTCCAACAGAGCTCCAAGTGCTCAAAGTAATAGAAAGGTCATACATAGCAGGGGAATTGAATGGGAGAAGATATTTATTCTAAGGGGTTAATATCCAAAATATAAGGAACTTATACAACTTAACAGCAAAAAGGCAAACAATTCGAGTAAAAAATGGGCAGAAGACTTCAATAGACACTTCGCCAAAAAGGACACACAGATGGCCAAGAGACATGTGAAAAGCTGCTCAGCATCATGAATCATCAGGAAAATGCAAATCAAAAGCACAATATCGCCTCACACCTCTCAAAATGGCTAGCATCAATAAATCAACAAGTGTTGGTGAGGATGGAGAGAAGGAAACCCTCATGCACTGTTGGTGGGAATACAATGGTCCTCAAAAAATTAATAATAGGATACCCATTTTTCATTTGACAAAACCTCCCAAGATATTCATATATCTAGTAAAGATATAGTTTAAAGATTCAGATTAACCTCTGGGTGTTCTGTTCAAATACAGAAGATAGGTACCCTTTTTTCTTTGTAGTTTTTCATGATTTATAGTGTGAGTGTGTGTTTAGGAAGCCAAAGAACCAATTTTCTATAATGTCACCTACTTAAAAAATAACTACAGTAACAACTTACCATATTCTGCTTATTCCATTTTTTTAGTTGAGAAAGGTTGATACATGTTATAAAGTGGAAGTTTATGATGGGCAGAATTTTTTTCTTTTTCCTGTCGCAGTATTTGCAACCAACTAGTTAGAAGTAGCATTTGACAATTCATCAGAACAGGATTCAATTCAAATTCTAAAAAATGAAATGAGAACATTTCACTGGAACAATAAGAAACTAATGAGAATTGATAGAAAACTCAGTTTTTTCTTCATATTTTTTTTCCAGAAATGATTTTGGTTTACAGAAAGGACAGCAATTCACAAGAGTTGATCGTGGCTTGAAAGGAGAAATTTAGGACACGAATAGGCATTGGACAATGTTACAAAATTTGGAACAAAAACTGGAGTTCATGGAAAAAATATTTCTCCCACTGCATGTGTTGTATCTAAAGATTAACATAAGTCTTTCAAATGTTCAATGTTTGTGACTTTTCTATTAAAATGCAAGCATCTCTTAGGATTACACACCCAAAATCAACAATATTTGCTAAGAACTCATGATGTTAATGGGCCCAGGAAAACATTCTGGGGAATATGGGTAGGAAGACAGGAAGACAAGTGCTGTGCAGAAAATGTAGAACACAAACCTTCTCTTTTTCAATTTCTTGGAGAAACTTGCATCATAACATTACTCTAAGAGTTATTGTATGGGATGTTGTATTGGAAAGAGCAGTTATAAAATACAGCGCTTGCATAACTTTTACCTTGGTTTTCAGAATGCAAAACAACCTGAAGGGCATCCTTTCTTCCCCGGATGATTAGTTTTTATTTGACAAAAATCAGTTACTTTGGAGTTGAGCAAAGCTGTATGTCAATGAATTGGTTGCAATCGCATCAGGCAATCAGGCATGAGATCAACACAGCTGTTGAAACTGTAACAGCCAGGAAGGTTCTAGTCAGAGGCCAGACAGAGGAGAGGAGCAAAAAGCGTTGTTGTCACATGGGGTGACACCAGCAAAGGTTTATTAATATATTCTTTCAAGAGATACTTAAAATCAATGCCATGCTTTCAAAGAGTATAAAACATTTTAGTCTTAATATGGGTAGGATTTTGGCTATTCTTACACCTCTTCCTTCAAAAGCAAATACTACTTTCTTTGAAAAGTGGGCACATAAAAGCTTATCTTGTGACTCTGAAGCAACATATACCATATTGCATACTAAGATTTTGTGGATAATATATTTATTTGCATACAGAAATATGTATTTCTATTATACATTTCGTTGCTTTACTTATAGAATATGTATATTAAGCATACAGCATATCCCAGGAAGATACATTAAATATGCACACAGTTCATGCTGCAGCGTGCACCCTCTTAAGAGAAGCGTATCAGAGAGGCATGGTATTGTATATACATGCTGAAAATACACTTTGCACAAGTCATCTGGCTTTGGGTGCTTCCCTAATCTATTTGCAACACCAGTGCTGTGGTTGTTGAAAGGGTTATTATCAAACTGGGGAAAAGGCAAGTGTCACCTAAGGAGGAGAAAATAAAAGTAGATTGCATCTCTACAGGTATGTTGTCATCAGTTTAAACTCCCGTTTCCCCCAATATCAGATCTTCAGGATAAAAAAAGCAGTGAATGGACAAAGAGTAGGAGTATGTGGGACTTCCAGCTTGCGCATCCACACTGGAAGGCTAATCTCATGTGACTTATTATTACATATATGTTTTTGGATTTTACTTTTACTTTTAGAGCAGTTTTCGGTTCACAGCAAAATTGAGCAAAAGGTACAGAGAGTAGTTATATACCCTCTGGTCCCCACACAAGCACAGCCTCCCCCATTGTCAGCATCTGCATCAGAGTGGTACATTTGTTGTAATGGCTGAATCTACATTGGCACATAATTTTTCCACCCAACATCCATAGTTAACATGAGGGTTCCTTTTTGGTGTTGTAAGTTCTATGGGTTTGGACAAATGTAAAGTGAGTTACTAGATTATATCTTAACACAGGATCTGCCATTAAATTAATGATGAACTGGTAAAAGGGCAATCATTTCTTTCTTTCTTTTCTTTTTTTTTTTCCAAGAAATGATCTGGCCTTTTCACATATTTAATCTCCTCCTCTTATAAGACCACTCTGTGATAGTTACATTATTGCCACAAGAAGAAATTCTTGACAGATATTCATCTTTCCAGGGAAAACCAAGGAGATGAATCATACTCTTTCGGGAAGAGGCTCTTAATGTTTTTGAAAGGACAAATGTTAGCTCCAATAGAAACTGACTCCATCAGTGCAACCATTTTAATGGCCAACTACTGAAACCTCAATTGAGTGGGTTCTGTGGCGATCTCATCATGCACAAAGATGCTGGAAACAATGTGCCATGTGCCTGCTCTGGTGATGCTGGATATGTAGATGGGGCCTGAATTACAGTGCATGAATTACAAGTACACCAGACTCAGTGGATGACGGTGTGTCTGAATCACAACTGGTGAGCATTACCTTTTTCAAACAGGTGAGCAACTTGCATTGATATTCTAATAGTGATGCAGGATTATTTTCCCACTTACACAAAGCAAGCTCTAGAATCCATTGAAACAGACCAGGGTTTCTCAACTTCTGCACCAGTGACATTTTGAGCCACATAATTTTTAGTTGGGGCAGGTGGGTGGGGCTATGCTGTGTAAGTGGCATCCCTGGCCTCTATCCACTAGATACCAATAGCCCTTCCCCCCAAGTTGTGACAACCAAAAATGTCTCCAAACATTATTAAATGTCCCCTGTGAGGGGGGCAAAATTGGCTTGATCCCCAGTTGAAAGCCACTGAAATAGACAAATGCAGTAGTAGTTAATGCAAACCTTTGAATACAGTCTCTGTATCTGTCTAAGCATCTACCATTTTCAGTATTCTTTCCATTTTTTTATTCTGGTCGACAAAACTTCCAAGATGTTTCTGTCTATCTTCAATTCCTTTCTTTAATCCTTGATGGTTTCTCTTTCAATAACACGTGGCGAAGACCAAACATAAAAGGAGCAAAGGGAAGGATGCGATGACAATGGTGAATAACAGACAATTTGACTCAAAGTGAGTTGGATTGTTGCATACAAGAGACCAGAATCTGGAATCCTCAATCCTTGAATCCAAAGAGTTCATTCCACTAAAGCTGAATCTACATCATAATAGTGTAAATTAATCAGGAAAACATTCAGCCAGTCAATTGTTTTGTTTACAGGGAACCAAACACTCTTTTGACTTGATGCTCCTTCCACACAATTTATTCCTGGATTTGATGAAATAAAATACAAATAAATATTAATTTAAAATGTAAATGTTTACATTGACATGATTGTAGTGTGAAGGAATCTGTCTGAATTAATGCTGTGTGTTTATATGTGGAAGATTTTTTCTGGGAGGGCGTCAAGGTGGAATGACTGAAGTTATCCAACTAGGAAGTTATTTTTATAAAGTGAAGTTAAAACATTGTTGGCAATTTACTTCTTCCTGGCTGTTCTTTTTGTTGTTGTTTGTGTTGTGCTTTTGGTTAACTCTCAGAATTGTTGAGATGCCATCAATGAGGCAAGCCACACAAAATAACTGAATTGCTAATGTCTAATACTGATTAAGTCATCATGCAGCTCACATAGATATATAACTGGTCAAGATGAAGACCATAAACCTAAAAGGCAGAATATGAAAACTGCAAAAGGCTTTATAACTTTTATTTATATTGATTGGGTCATCTTTAGAAAATCTAATTGGAAGACTACAGTAAATATAGCAAAACAAAGGAGGAACGAAAATGACTGGTTAAATCATGAATAATGTAATCATATGTTTATTTGGGTACCAAATAAAAGTATCTACATGAAGAAGATTCTTTAAAACCACTGTCTGGGTATTAGTTCCTGACATGACGTTCTTGTGGTCTAATATTAGAGAAATGTGAGAATGACCCAGGTACAGCCACGAAATTCTTCTTTCAGATTCTGCTGAGCTTACCTGGCCGCTGTGTAAGTTATCTACTACATGTCTGTCACAAAGATTACTATATTTCTATTGATGGGATTTTGAAGTTACAAATTTTTAGGGAGAATTGACAATTGAGGATGAGGAAGATATGGTTTCAGTAAATGTTTTTTAATTGCTTATTTCTTTCTCGCCATTGGATCATAGGATGGTTATAAACAGCCTCATGAGCTGAATATTGGCTTTCAGAAAGCATTGAGGGGAAGGTCTTAATTTCTTGGGCTTGACCGAGAGGTCACTGGTGCCACAGGAGTATATTAATTCTATTCAAAATTCAAAATGAAAAAGGCAGCATCTTCCTCCTGCTGACAAAGGCCAGAAGTTCATGTTTTACAAGTTAGCATTTCATATGCAGGTCAGGCAGATTCAGGTTGAAAAAGAATGTCCTTTCAATCGCCCATTTTCTTATCTCAAAATGTGTCTGGACTTAGTAAACTTTCTCCAACTTTAATGACAACTATTTAACTTGATGAAACCTCAATTAAAAAAAATAACTCTGGCTTCTCAAACATGTTTATGTACTAGGGAGACTATTCTATTAAAATAAGAGGCTAGTTTGGGAGAAAACCAGATTGATGAAACCATTTCCCATAAAGGATCATCACTGCATTATATCCTTATAGGCTGTTATACCACCAAAAAAAATGCAAAGGACAGTGATCAGGGGTGAAATGCCCCCTTTTCACGGCTGTCTCTGGCTTAGTGCAAGTCCTCTATAGTTTGCCCTTACGCAGTGTAGAACAAAAACAAATGCCAGAACAAGAAAATAATGATGTGGTCTCATTGGGCTTTTTGTTTGTTTTTTTTCTTTTGATGTTAGGAAAAGGTAAAAAATAAGCATTTATAATATTGCAACCCTCCAGGTAAAACCATAAGAAAAGAAGAGTAATATATGCTTCGCACTCTGAGGTGGTTTCTACACTCTTTTTTGGTTTTATTTCTTTACTCCTCTGGGGCATAATGTCTATTTCTCTATGTCTAAGTCTCCATGTTAGCTTGTAACTGTAGCCTTTCATTGACTTGTATAGATACATGGGAACAACGACAAAAAAGGAGCAGTTATTCTTCTTGTGCAGAAGCTGATGAAATTGTAGATTCAGAAGCCCTTCTTCAAGAGGCAGGCAGTGTAGAGCACTCTTAAAGCCACATGCTCCACGTGTGGCTCCCATGGTTTCATTGCTCTACATTGGCAGGGCTTAGGAGCTGAGAGTTTCCCAAGCTGGAGCAGAGGCACCACAGAGTGTCCCTTTAGCGCTCCTTGACTGCATGTCCATAATAAGACTATAAAGTGCAATGGCAGAGATTTTAAAACTAACTCTTTAACCCCTCTTCTTCTTCCCAAGTCCCCCGTGACCACCTTCCTTCGTCCCAAAGATGTTTTACCTCGTGGCGCCTATGTTCTTGTAGTGACACATGAGAAGGTGTTTAAAGGTCTTCTTGAAGGTGGCATTGCAAAGGGCATAGCAGGCAGGGTTGATAGTGCTGTTGATGTAGCAAAGCCAGTAGCCAATGGTCCACACTGTGTTGGGGATGCAGGGTGCACAGAAGGTGTTGATAAGCACCATGACGTTGTACGGGGCCCACGTGATGATGAAAGCCAAGAGAATAGCCAGGATTGTCCTGGTCACCTTCTTCTCCCGGGAAGGAGGCGGCTTCTTTTTCGCGGGCTGCTTAGTCATCTTCACGATCTTGCGAGCGACCGTGTTTTGTTTTTCCTCTCCGTTCTGACCCGACGAACCAACTAGCTCCACGGTGGTGTTAGTCGGGGCGCACGAGTCACCCTTTTGGGTCTTGGTGACGATTTTGATACATGTTTGCTTGGAGTTCTCATCTTTGGAATAGCCCAGGGAAGTGGACACTGTGTTCTCATCCTGGGTGATTTCATCATCTCTCATGTTGGAGGCGACAGCACTGACAGAGGTGGAATCGTTGGAGCTTTCTTTCTCCTCCGCCGGGACACAGTTTTCAGTCACGGCCTCCCTGGGGGCTTTGCCGTTCTGCATTTTGTTGTGTTCCAGGCCGTCATCACTGCCAGGCGTGTTGTTGTTGTTTGGCTTCACTATCCGTCCTTGAACCAGACTTGGAGACACGGGATCTTGGTTGGCCACAGGCTCCTTCTTGTCCTTCTTTATCCTGCTCTTGCTGGCGCGGGATATGTGCCAGTACAACACGGTCATGATGATCACTGGCAAGTAGAAGGCTGCAATGGCAGTACCGAAGGTGACGGCAGCGTTGGAGAAAAACTGAATGTAGCATTCCCCATCCTTCACAGTTCTCACCCCCACGATGAACTGCCAGAAGAGAATTGCTGGAGCCCAGAGGATGAAGGAGAGGACCCAGGCGGCTGCAATCATCATACCTGCCATTTTCGTGGTCCGCTTGACAGGGTAGGTGAGCGGTTTTGTGACACAGAAGTACCTGTCAAAGCTGATAATGAGCAGATTCATCACGGAGGCGTTGCTGACCACATAGTCCAGGGCTAGCCAAAGGTCACACACCACAGGTCCTAAAGGCCAGTAGCCAATCACAGTGTAGAGGGTATACAAGTTCATGGAGAAAACACCAATGATGAGGTCAGCACAGGCCAAGCTGAACAAAAAGTAATTGTTGACCGTCTGGAGGTGGCGGTTGACTTTAATGGAGACCATGACCAGTATGTTCCCAATAATGGTCACCAGACTGAGGGATCCAGCCACAAGGACAATAAACACCACTTCAAATGTCTTATAAGGACTGGTCAGTGCCAGGCCGTTGTTTGAGGAGTTTGTTGAGTTATTCATTTTGTGTTCTCTAATCAGTAGCCAAGTAGCCAAATAAACATCTGAACCTGTAAGGAAATAGAATAAAATTAGCAAATATAATACAAAAATTGCTTTAAAATATATCAGATTTCTTTTTTTTGAACCACATTTACCAAAAGCCTTCTTTTTCCTACCTGTTTATTGTACCTACCTGCCCCAATTAAAAGGATGGTTTAAAAGATACTTTCAAACTGGCAATGTATTTAAAGTCTGATAATGTTTTGAATGTGATCATATCTAGATAAGAATACGTCTGCCATCTATCTATCTACCTATCTATCTAGTTATCTCTATCATCAATCAAGTAAACTGATCATAATGTTTATGAACTGAACTAAATAACCCAAAATTTATAGAAAACTTTGCAAAGCATCAAGAAGTTTCTGGTATGGACAAAAAATATAAACCAATGAGAGGACAAAATTATGGAAGAAAGCATAAAACTTATAATATTGAGTTGTGACTTTTATAGTCAATAATTCTTTACACCTGGTAGCTCTATGACTTTTTTTGTAAGACTAATAATGATAATAAAGATAATATAATAACACTTTATTAACCAATACTCTTCACCCAATGAGTATTATTTCCTTGACTTCTGTTTTACACTTGCAGTCAGTATCACATATTATCATTTCTGATATTCTACATATTGCAAAGGAAGTTATTTATTAAAATACTAGAGGCCTGATGCACGAAATTCATGCAAGAGTAGGCCTTCCTTCTCCCGGCTCCTGGCATTGGCTTCCCTTTGGCACCCAGGATCCAGCTGCATTGTGAAGGAGGTCCAGTCTAATTAGCATATTATACTTTTATTATTATAGATATACTAGAGGCCCGGTGCACAAAAATGTGTGCACTCGGGGGAAGGGGAGTCCCTCAGCTCAGCCTATACTCTCTCATAGTCTGGGACCCCTGTCCACCTGCTGGCTTAAGCCTGCTTTCTGGGGCATCAGGCCTAAGCTGGCAGTCAGACATCCCTCTGGCAGCCTGGGAGACCTTGGGGAATGTCCACTTGCCAGCGGGGAGCAGGCCTAAGCTGTAGTTAGACATTCTTAGTGCTGCTGAGGAGGTGGGAGAGGCTCCCACCATCACCGCTGTGCTGGCAGCCGTCAGCCTGGCTTATGGCTGAGCAGATATCCTCCTGTGGGAGCGCACTGACCACTAGCTCCTGCATTGAGTGTCTGCCCCCTGGTGGTCAGTGTGTGTCATAGTGACCAGTCATTTTCAGCTGTTCTGCTGTTAGGGTCAATTTGCATATTACCCTTTTATTATATAGGATTGATACAATTGTATCAATTTTTTGAATGTTTTATTTTTCAAAATATGTTTCTATGTTGTTCTAGCTATTTCAAATGTATTGCTTCTAATTCCACAGTAAGCAAATCATGACATTCTTTCCTTACACATTTCTCTAATAAATGGCATGAAAATTGCCTCAAACTGCTTGACATGGTGTTGAAATGAAAATTTTCACAGCATGTCATGGACTTGCATATGCATTTCCCTATTGTACATGCCCAGGAGTAAGAGCACTGGATCAGGTCTGGGTATAAGCTTTTTTCTGAGGACCCCTATATTGTTCTCCTGGATGGTGGCAGCAGATTCTACCCTGATCAGGTCAATCCTTTTTCTCAATAACCTTCAAACAATTATTATGCATCTCCCTAATGTTTGACAGCCTGAGAATAGTAAAGTAGAGCTTTTGGGTTTAATTTGTATTTTTCTGATTATTAGAGAGGCAGGTTCCTTTTTGAGGCATGTGGAATTATTACTCTGGTAGAAATAGTAAATGTTAACATACTTAGTTGTTATTAGAGCCTCTAAATTTTTGGTTATAATATTTACTTGTTTCTCTTAATGCTATCTGTGAAAATGGAAAACATTTCGCTTAGGAGCAAGCACAGTGTTAGAAGGATGGCATTCCTTTCCCTGCATGTGATACACAAGCTATGTGAAGACTGTTCTAGAAAAAGAAGTTTCCTTTTCTCAACCTCTTGCCACCTCTGCTACTTACATTTCTATAAAAGTTTTACTTTTGGTGTGGCATCATAGGGCCTTATTAAAACAACAATAGGTACATCATTTATGAAATAACATAGTCACAACAGACTAAACAATAAAGATGACCTTCAGAAGACTCAGCATCTTACTTTGGCAATTATATAATAATCGGTTTGGAATTTTATGATGTTAGTTTATGACTATGTCCCAAAAGTACCATAGAAACTTATGAGAAAAAAAAATCCCCTGCCTTTAGCTTTCAGTACTTGAATTCCTATATTTATTCTTGCAGAGTTGTGGGTGCTAATATCTATTCTTAATGACTAGCTGTGTGAGTCTGATCATGTCACTTAACTTCCATAGACTTTAATTTTATTTCTTTCTCAAACAGGGATAATAATAATGATTTTTCTTCTAGAGGTAAAAATCAAAGTGAGATAATGTCTCTGAACCATAATCTGTAAATGTTAAGCATTAAATAAATGTTCTTAATATTCATAGTTGTTAAATGTATGTAGGTTAATTACCTTTTTTAACAGTTAAGAAAAAATTGTGTGTGTGTGTGTTTATGAAATAGATTCAGTATGGGGTGTAGTGATAGAGGCAATACTAAATTATCATTATCAATGATATTAAATTATCAATAACTTTGAATTGTAAACGACAATAATATTGATAATAATAAAGATGTACGGAACATGATTACTCTTTACAGAAACTCCTGAGGTGATTTGTATTATTATTATATTTTTTACAAGCATTAAACTAAAAATAAAACAATTTAGTTATCTGAGATTCAAACCCCCTGTACCTAACTCCAGATGCTGCTATAAATATTTATTGCTTGTCTGTGCGACAGTCTTACCCAGTAGCAAATGTGAGTTCCAAGTATTCACCCCTCTGACTTGCCATGACTAAGCCCTCTGCCCCATCTTTAAGTTGGGTCTTTGGTTTAGGCAACACAGGATCTTTGTGTCTAGGCAAAAATTGTGACTTTAGGCAGCAAATATTCACAATAAGATACAGGATAAGTAAGTGGTGTTCTGCACATTAAAATATATGATATTTAATATAAATATTTTCCTAAAAGCAATTATCATAAAAATGTCACCTTGTGAATTAATATGTAACCTCTAACAAAAATATTCAAATCAATCACATAAGCATTCTAAACATTTACAGTAATATTTTTATGAAGTTACAGAGAGAATCCTAATTAAAATGATTTAAAAAATTGGATATGTATTTAGATACAGAGTGGACATTAAATTAAAAAATATAAAATTTCTCCACACTCTGCCCAAGTCATGCAGGATGCTAGATACATAATGATCACTTCATAGATGTATCCACAATGTAATACATTAATAAAAATTTATCAATAGATGAATAACTTAAGTGATAGAATTTTTTGCACTTTAATATAATGAATTCTCATAACAACCCTGAAAAGAAGTATCTTGTTCAGTTTTAGAGATGACAATAACCAAATAGCTGGCAAGCACCTGGTAGAACCTGATTCTTAGGGCTACGATCCTTCCACTACACCAGACCATGACACAAAATCTGATTCACTGTTTTTAAAGTTTTTTAAGAATAAGAAAAATCAGGACAAAAGGAATTCATAATTGATAACAATTGGAATCCGGAGAGGGAAGATATGTAATTGTATAACAAAATTTCAGAACAAAGAAATCAAGAGGAATTCCCATGAGGTTGAGTTTTTGAATATATATATATATATATATATATATATATATATATATATATATATTTAACTTTTGTTTTTAAGATGTAATCTTGGTGTATATACTTTGTATAGTATTCTGATTTCTGCTGCTACTCAAATACATTACCAAAAATGGCAGGGTGTTCTGGGTGTTCTCTGTCTATCTCTTTCAGACATTGATCTCTAAGAAGCAGCCTACTTGTTGAGCAGACACTAGGGATAAAAATTATCAGCCTCACCAGTGTTGCCTGAAATTCTGATATAATAAACAAGGGCCATAATAGCTTTTTAAATTGTGTATTTAAGGGCTGAAGAGTACACTCTGTCCTGAGATAATTAAAAGTTTACTTCAACAATATTATGCCTAGATATCTAGCTTTCAATATAAAATACAACTACTAGAGAAACCTTGAAAAAAAGGTGATAAAGTAAAAGAGCAGACTGCCATTGGAAGTGAGACTATACCTACTGAAGAACTAGGGTGATAATCTAGGAGTCTTACCTATCATGTCTCCTCTGCCCGAAGAGTGAGATGTGGTAATTTTGCATGGCACTATTGCCCATTAGGCAGCAAATTAAGTTTATTTTTAATTTTATATAATGAAAGAGATAACCACTGAGGTATATAGTCTATATTCTGTTTTAGATCTCCTAAACATTCAATTAATTCCACTAATTTATAAACAGCTTTGGTGCTGATATTTATTAAGCTTTGAGATTGTTTTTATGTCAGTGATCAGTCACTCCTGCCATCAATGATGTTGGAGAGAAAAAGGAAGAAAAAAGACTTGGGGAGAGATATTTTAAGGAAGTCTTGGGAAGCCAAGTCCCCTTCCCTGAAGGAAGGTTTCATCACACAGTTTTGATATTGATGTGATATAGGGTAACACAGTTTGCTTATGTTATGATTAGAGGCCCAGTGCATAAAATTCGTGCGTGGAAGTTGGGGGGGAGGGCCCCTCAGCCCAGACTGTACCCTCTCCAATTTGGGACCCTGTGGGGGATGTTCAACTGCTGGTTTAGGCCTGATCCCCAGGCTTAAACCGGCAGTTGGACATCCCTCTCACAATCCGGGTCTACTGCTTGCCATCCTGATCACCCCTAACTGTGCCCCCACTGCCGGCCTCATCACCCCTCACTGCCCCACCCCGCCGGCCTGGTCACCACATGCAGCCTGCTGTTCAGTCATTTGGTCATTCCTCACTTAACCCCCCTGCTAGCCTAGTCGCCCCACACAGCCTACTGTTCAGTTGTTTGGTCATCCCTCACTAACCCTCCTGCTGGCCTTGTCGCCTCATGCATACTGCTGTCTGGTCATTACTGTGATAGCGTCTTGGACAATTTGCATATTCCTCTATTATTAGTATAGATGACTCATATGAGTGACTTTCAATTTTACTTAAAAATAACAGAGTTCTGTCCTGGAGCTCATGACACCTTGCAACTCTGATAGCTGACATTAGTGATATTCCACTCTGATATTTTGACAACATCAGGCAGAAATGAAGTAAGTGTTCTCTTTTTAAAAAATCAGGTTTTCCTTTGAGCTAAGCAACACATTAAAAGCTACTGTACATATTGAGAGCTTTTGCATGAGCTCCTAAATTTCACTCAAAGAGTAGTTGTATGGGTGGGCATGGTGGCCACAGGGAGCAGTAGAGATATTGCAAGGAAATCAGAGCTTTTTTTGTTACTTTCTCCATTCTAAGACATCCTTACAATCTTTATATGCCTTCAAGGGCTGAGGAGGATGGAAGCAAAGGAGGAATGGATGACCACATAAATAGAGTATATTCTTGTCCATGACCACATAAAATAGAGCACATTCTTATCCACAAGGAGTTTAGGGGAGACCCATGTTGCTGAGGAAATTCCTAGGTACCCAAAACAACTCTGGACCAATATAATGACAAGTGCCAAGGATAAGAATCCATGGAACAAGTCTGGTCAAATTGGGGTGAAGTAAATATAGAAGGCTTCCTAAATATGTGGATCTTCTTCTCTCTTTTCTTTTTCTCCTTCCTCTCAACATTCACTCGTGTGTGACATATTTGTGTGTCTATATATATAATTTTTAAACTCTGTTTTCAAGGTTTTGTACTATAGTTTGTTTTCAGGAGAGTGCCATAGACTGATGGCAAGCACTACTCTAGTGCATAGAGACTGATAACCTGTAGGTTCAGAAACACAGAATGAGACTTAGCCATTGACTCACCTCCACTGAATTTTTAATTATATCTAAGATGTGGTGAAAGTATTCTGGAAGCAATGGGCAGTTTTTCTCATTCAGGAAATTGCAGCACAATCGCAGGCTCTATGCACTATCTAATCTAATAAAAGAGTAATATTGAAATTGACCATTTCTTAGGGACAGCCAAGCCATGCCCACCAGCCAATCAGAGCAGCTGTATGCAAATTAACCCAGCCAAGATGGAGGCCAGCAGTCACGGAGCTAAAGTAAACAGGTGGCTTCCATTGCACCAGGAGTAAACTGTCTACCTAGGTGGCTGGGATTCTCCTGGCTCAGGACAACATAGTTGCAACATAGTTGCAATTATAGAAGCCTCAGAGCTGAAGCAAACAGCAGGCTTCCATTGCACCAGCGATGGAGAACACTGTCTGCCTAGGCTGGCTGAGCCTCTAACTAAGGCAACATTCTTTCAATTATAGAAGCCACAGAGCTGAAGCCAACAGGAGGTTTCGTTACCTACCTAGGCCTCGGCTTAAAGAAACAGTGTATCAATTATAGAAGATAAATAAACCCCAGAAACCTGCTTCCAGCCAGTCTTGCTGGGACATTGGGTCGATGGGAGCTGTGGGCAGCCTGATAGCCTGAAAACAGCCCTCAGCCCATCACCCAGGTTGCCCACACCCCAGTGGGGTGAGGGTTCCCACTGGGGGGCTTGGCCAGCCTGCAAACAGCCATCGGCCTCTCACCCAGGCTTGCCAGATACCCCAGTAGGGACCTGAACCCTGAAGAGACTGTGGCCAGCCTGCAAACAGCCATCAGCCCCGCACCCACGCTGGCCAGGTACCCTAGTAGGGACCCGAACCCTAAAGGGGCTGTGAGCAGCCTGAAAACAGCCCTCAGCCCATCACCCAGGCTGGTCACAACCCAATGGGGTGAGGTTCCATACTGGGGGGCTTGGCCAGCCTGCAAACAGCCATCAGCCCCTCACCCAGGCTGACCAGGCACGCCAGCAGGTGGACATCCCCAGAGGGGTCCCAGACTGTGAGAGGGCACAGGCCACGCTCAGGGACCTCCAGAGTGCACAAATTGTTGTGCACCGGGCCCTTAGTGTAAAATATTTGAGCAAAGAAAGCCACAATAAAGATTCATCTCATTGATCAAGCTGTATATGTAAAGCTTATGCACTGTACTGTATGTAAGTTGTACTTTTTGTAAAAAAGAAAAAATGTAAAAGTAAATGATAAATAAGAGTGAAAGTCACTGAAGCAGCAATTTGCTTCCCATGTTATTATGAACACAAGCGAATTTGTGCATTTTTTCAATGTGAAAATCTTAATGAATTCCCAAGCCCTCATTATTATGTAAACATATTCACAATATTGGCAGCCTGTCAAACTTAAGACTATTCTTCATGACACTTGACAAACTTCCACTCCACATTTGCCAAACAATCTCTTTCCTTTTTCAAAGCACATCCTAAACACTTCTTACTCTAGAAAAAGAGGGAAAGAGACCTAAAAAATGATTTAACTAGTAGCCATGTCCTTGTGTCCTTGTCTGTGGCCCATTTTAGTTACTTTTGCACACAATACATCTCCTGAAAGGAAAAGAGGTCTGGACAATTAAAAACAAAGCACCGTCTGAAAGAAACCATTCTTTTGACATTTAAAAATAAAATTCATTTGATTAAGCCTTACAGGACCCTTCCTTTTCAGTAACAGGGATCTGACAGATCTCCAATATTGATGGTGCTCATATCTAGTCAATGATGCTGACTAACTAGGGCGTTCTGGCCAAACAGAGCTGAAGTAGATCAAGCCTTCTGTCTAAAGATTGTTACATCCTCACAAGAAAGAGGCATGAAAAGGAAATGGAAGCCATCTTCGGTGAGCTGCTGAAGCTTATATGTGATTTGGCAGCTGTATTTGAGTCCATGTCTGTGCTTTTCTTACCGTCTTGAGAAGTTGGACATTTGTATAGTCGGCTTTTTAAATTTTGTTTTGTTTCTTCCTCGAGTCGGCAGGCTGCTGGTTTAATAACTCTAAATTAGTTAATTCATTGCTTTGAATTAAACATGTGAATCAAATTATCAAATTTGCAGAGGGATTGAGGCTTGTTATGACTTTGATAAAAAAAATTCTGGAATAAAAGCCGTTGTTCTAGAGGCGCTGAGCAATTCAAAACAAGGCATCCCTTTAGGGATCCTTGTCAATGGTGCAGGTGCCGTCCATTGGACGCTGAGACAAGAGTGCAAGGCCATGTGGAACTTGAGTAGTAGAACCAGGACAGTTTTGAAAAGAGGAATGAAAATCACTTTAGGCCCAAAGATAAGCTAAGAAGAATAAGTTAATATTTTTTCCTCTGAAGAATAGACTGGAGTAGTTCAGAATATATAGGACCAGAAGTTGTGGAAACAATTAGGAGATGCACATAGAAGTGAAATTCCTTCTTCTGAGTATAAAGAAAATATACATTTAGGTAACACATCGATAACAGTTAAGTGAAGAAAAGAAAACTTAGTTGTATTTAAGAATCTATATTTATTTTAAGCATGTCTCTACTTAAAGTTGCATGGCTTATGGAGAGAAAGGAAAAATAAATCAATGCATGTGTTGCTCTTTATAAAAGTACACATATGAAAAGTAAAGATAAATGAATTGTATTATGTAGACATAATATTCCCAGTTATTACCCCTTAAAACTAACACACCCACAAATATAAGCGCAACAGACACCATCATTCTCTGGTAGCGATTCCTAGAATGTGGGAAGAGTGTACTGAGAAAGAAATTCGCTTCCATAAGGCTAAATCTTGGGTCCTTTGACTTGTCAATGACAGAAGTGACACAGGCCTCATATACTTAAGATTCATACCAGATTCAATGAGGATATAAAAATAAAATAGTAATGAAGTGTAGAGAGTAATAAGCAGCAACTATTTTTATTGTTTCCAATCGAAAGACAAAATGATTGTTTCCTTAGTGTCTGATTGCAGCCTATTTCTAGAACGGAGCAAAATGACCACAGTGTTAGCCCACTACAACTTGAAAAACGAGAGCCTGGAGAAGATTAAAGTCTTTACCAAATGATCTAATGGCAATTGAGATGATGGAACATAAAAAGCTGCATCAACTCAGCAAAGATTTTTGTATCTAAAGCACTAATTTAGAGTTAAAATAAAGCAAGTTGGTTGGAGAGAATGATGAACTTTATGTGGTAAATTTGGAAAGTCAGTTCTCTTACCTGTTGGAAATATTATGGCTTTCTTGGTGATTACCACAGGGAAATCACAATGTAATTTAAAATATATAATATATGCCATCAAATGCCACCCTAACCTCTTTTTCTCCACTTTCCTCCCTTTTCCTATTCCAACACCATTAGTTCAAACTTATTTAAATACCCTACCTCCTCCTCACCTTCAGACTCTCCAAACACTTTGAAAAATCAGACCACTTACTCAGACTGAACTAGAATTACAACTGGATCTTGATCTTCCCTCATGAGGGACGTTCCCACATTGACTGATCCCAATATGAAAGCTAAGACAAGAGCGACACTTCTTTTCTTGACTTGTATCATGTGACTATCCCCAATACAGTTATATATTCCACCATGTCATCTAGTACAAAGTACCTAAACTTTGAGAAGCTCACATTATAGATATATTTAAATATGTCTTTACTTAAATAATGCATGATGAGGGAAGATATTGAAACAGATAGACTGTGAATGGATTAAGACTTGAGCACAAATTTGTTAGGCAAGATGTTTTTTTCTGAAAACACAGTGTATCATCAGCACAGCAGTTTTAGTTTATTATCTACTGGTACAAGAACATATGTAGCTAGTTCTCTAAGAGAACTCATTAAGGTAGGATTCTATAAATAATTAATCTCCAAAACAATGAAAAATGAAAAGAAATAGGAAACTAAGCAAATGTTCCCTGGATTCCTTTAGCCATTAGTGTGGGCAATATGTGCCAAGCCTGTTGGCTCAGGAAGAATGATAACACACTGAAGAAGAGAATAAAGAATGTCTCTGCTCTTATGAAGCTAATAATTAAGGAAAATTTCTCATGAGATGTCATTTCCTCTAGAGGGGGAGAGCAGTAAAGGTCCAGCAGGCTTTATGTTTTCTGTAAGACATATTAGCATGACTGGCCTCCTTCTTCCATAAGGATGATATAGCTCTACTTTCTGTAACCTTTATACACAGACGAGAAGCCCGGTGCATGGATTCATGCACCAGTGGGGTCCTTCAGCCTGGCCTGTGTCCTCTTGCAATCTGGGACCACTTGGGGAATGTCAGACTGCTGGTTTTGCCCTCCCCTTACCCCCTTCCCTCTGAGATTCATCAGTCTGTTCCATTTCCATACATGTATGGAAATGGAACAGACTGTATGTTGAGCACCTGCCCCCTGGTGGTCAGTGCACATCATAGCTACCAGTTGAATAGGCGAACAGTTAAAAGGTCACTTAGGCTTTTTTATATATAGACTAGAGGCCCAGTGCACAAATTTGTGCATGGCTGGGGTAACTTGGCCTGGCCGGAGATCAGGGCCAGTCTGGGGATGGTGCCAGCCTGGGCAAGGGGCTGAGGCAGTTTGCAGGCCAGCCATGCCCCCATGGGAAGAGAGTCCCCCTGGGGGTGTGTGGCCAGCCTGGGTAAGGGGCTGATAGCTGTTTTCAGGCTGAGAACACCCCTTCAGGGTGGAGGTCCCCACTAGGGGGGCCTGGCCAGCCTGGGTGAGGGGCTGATGGCTGTTTTCAAGCTGGCCACACTCCCCAGCGAGGACCCTCACCCCATGGGGGCATGGCCAGACTGGGTATGGGGCTGAAGGCCATTTTCAGGTTGGCTATACCCCCCAGCGGGGACCCTCACCCCGATGGTGGCATGGTCAGCCTGGGTGAGGGGCTGAGGGCTGTTTCAGGACCCTCCCTCGGCAGCCCTGGATGACCCAAGCCTCCTGCCCACAGGCCCCTTCTTCAGTAGCCGGCCAGGGCTGGCGGGAGGCTTGGGTCGCCTGGGGTGACCCAAGCTTCTCACCCACTCCAGATGGCTCTGTGGCCGCTGTCATCTTTGTCCTGTTAATTTGCATATTCCCTTCTGATAGACTGTGGGGCGTTGTGGCGGTATGGTCAATTTATATATTTGTCTATTATTAGTGTAGACTAGGGACCCAGTGCACAAAAATTTGTGCACTTGCAGGGGTCCCTCAGCCTGGACTTTGCCCTCTCGCAGTCTGGAACCCCTCGGGGGATGTCCACCTGCTGGCGTGCCTGGCCAGCCTGGGTGAGGGGCTGAGGGCCATTTTCAGGCTGGCCACATCCCCTTCAGGGTTCAGGTCCCTACTGGGGTGTCTGGCCAGCCTGGGTGAGGGGCTGAGGGCTGTTTGCAGGCTTGCAACAGCTTCCATTGACCCAAGGTCCCAGGGAGGCTGGCTGAAAGCAAGTTTCTAGTGTTTATTTATCTTCTATAATTGAAACTTTGTTGCCTTGAGCAGAGGCCACAGCCTGCCTAGGCAGGCAACAAAGCCTCCTGTTTGCTTCAGCTCTGTGGCTTCTATAATTGAAACTTTGTTGCCTTGAGTGGAGGATACAGCTGGCCTAGACAGGCAGTTTCCTCCATCTCTGGCCTCCTGTTTGCTCCAGCTCTGTGGCTGCTGGCTGTCATCTTGGCTGGGTTAATTTGTATATCATTGCTCTGATTAGCTGGTGGGCATGGCTTGGCTGGTGGGCATGGCTTAGGTGTAATGGAGTGAGGGTTAATTTCCATATTACTCTCTTATTAGATTAGATAATATGGATGGGTCTCTGGATGTAATTGATAATGCTTTGAAGTTAAACTTGAGACTCAAACCTATCTCTGCTAACTATTGGTTGTGTGAACCTAAATTTTTGACCCACTTCTAGATCTAAATAATTGAGGCGAATAAAGTTTATCATTTGGATATTTTAAAAAATATATATGCAATACACAAGGCTCCTAGCAGATGCTCATTAAGTAGTCATTATTATTAACTTCATTATCATTTAAAAAATGGTTTTAACCAATAAATAGAACATTAAAAATAAAAAGAAAGAAAGAAGAAGGAATGAAATATGCATTCTGTATTCCTCCCAAGAAAATATGGAAGTAATTTGAAGCAATTTTTATTTTGTTTGGGTCTACTCTATGTCACTTATTATTTGCTTCCATTCATGTTAAGAATTTGTAAAATCCCACGATCATTCTCTGATATTCTGATTCTTAAGCTGAGATGGTAAGAAACATCAATCTAAACTTAAAAAAACACTTCAATCTAAAAATTAGTAACGAATGTTCTTCTTAACCAAAAGGTCAGAAGGTTATAGACAAGTAAACTTCCCCATTGAAAATTCTTACTGTACATCCAAGAAAGATTATTTAGCAAATCTATATTTGCATGTTAGCTGAGACTTATTATTAACAAATACAAAAACAGTAAAATTCCATTCCATATCAAACTGTGAATGCTCAGAGCAATGTGGCCACATAGGCTATGAATATGCATGCACTTAATGTGATTGACTTTACCAAATCATTTTAAGTGAAGTTTTTAAAGAAACAACTATTTTTAAAATTTCATCTTAGCAGTTTGCTCATTGAAAGTAAATATCTTATAACAACAACAAAAAATAGTATTGTCATGCCAAACCGATTTCTTGAGTGAGTTCTTTTAGGCTTTTTCTTGCTTAACTATGCTTATTTCTCTTGAATTCTCCAATCTCTTTATGCAAATCCTTATCTTCTCCGTAGTTATTCATTGTCTCCTTCACTCATCCTATTTTCAGTGAGTGTAGCATTTAAGAGATAATATAGGTTATCCAAGGAACCACCACACAAGGCCAATTTCTCAATCTCGAATGTCATGTATACCTTTGCCATGACTGGTCAGAAGAAACTTATCTTTATGGTATGATTATTACAAAATATTTACCTGGAAATGCTATTCCATAGACAGCAGGCATAGCCTCATCATCTGAGAATCCGGGGATTATGACCTGGTTGGAACTGACCTCCAACAGCACCTGCTGTATTTGGGGATCAGATGGCCCACCAAGGCCTGCTTGAGCAGGCCCTCTCCAGTGTGCTATGAGCCAGTTCTCATCCTAAGCCTGGATATGAGGTCTATTCATCTCTCCATCACTCTTCACTCTGGATTATGGGTAAGCTATAGGGATGTGAACACTTAGCCAAAGTGTTCCAAGGACAGACTCATTTGTAGGTCGCCTCTGAGTCTCTGTTCTTGATAAAACATCCTCAGCTCTGTGTCTGCGCTTAGGAATGTAGCTTGTGAGCTCCCTGCTTCTGGCTCTTCCCTTGTTTGGCTGCTTTCAAAGCCAACTATAAAGCTGGAAGGTGACAGCTTGCTTCACTTTGCTCCATGTTGTCTTTTTCTTCTAGGTAGTTATTAACATAACAAATGACGTGTCCTACAAAGTAGTAAGTCACAGTGGTGCAACCCTAAGGAGAAAATAGCCAGACTCCAGAAATACCTAAATCAGGCATAGTGGGGGCAGGGATGCTGAAGTGGGGTGGGGAGGTTTTTCATTACGTTTTGCACAATGCCCACTACAACCTCAAATTTCCAAACTGTGATTTAGAACTAAAGATTGGGAGCCACTTGAATAAAGTTTCATTTCTGTCTAGCTATAAATCCAAGTTTTATAACCAAGTTTTTAACACCCAACCTATGACCTGCACATTCCTTCTCACACAAAAAACAAACCTTTAAAGGGCTAAAACACTCAGTGGATTTATAGAAGCCAAATATTACCGTATTTTAACACATTGAGGTTAAACAAATTAGAAGCTTATTAATTACTTTCAATAAAATGGAAATTTTCTAATATAAAAGCCAGTAAATAAGAAATCATGAAATGAATTTTGTACATGCTCAGGGATGGAAAGGATAGGCAGTCTGTTATTTTGAGGGTAAAACTAAGTACGAAAAGAAAGCTAATTTGAAGGGAAAGTAGATTATGGAAAGCCTTTAAAATAGGTGACTGAATTTCTTTTAAAAAAAAATAAAAACTGCTTAAGTTGAAGAGGAGGAAACTTGATGAGTGACTTAAATATTTAAGAGCCATAAATAGCATTGGGGAGGCACGTGCTTGAGGGAGCAGAAAGAAATGATATCCGAAGAACACAAGGGTACAAATGGCTGCAAATGGAAGGAAAGGAATTAAGGATGAGAGAAGATTCAATTAGTTTTGGAGAGTGCAAGGAACAGGGTGTTTAGGAAACCTCCTAAAGGCTACCTATTGAGTCTGAGGAAGGCAGGGTTTGGCAAAGAACTCTAGGAATAATGGAGATTAAGAAATCCATGTCAGGGAAGACCGCTTAAAGTCAGAAACTGTAATAAACTATCCACAACTTCAACTGAGTGGGCATCAAACCATGTCATAGACCAGAATCTTTAACTGGATTTCAATTTCAAATCAACCATCCTCATTGCCTGAATCATGGCCTCTCTCTGGATTCAATCCAGGCTTGACCCAATCTTGCAACCATGGGATGTTTTAAGTATCTTCCCTTTGACAACCCCAAGCCCCAGTGTGGGTTCATAAACACACTCCAAATTTTTAGAAATTTTCTAAATTCTCCAAGAATAAGTTTTCCCATCATAGCAAAAACACCTGCTCAGCAGACCCATTTCAAGAATTAAATGAAATAATACTCACAAGGGGATGTAAACCAAGACTCCCAGTTCGTGCTCTTCAGCGTTTATTCATGAACATAAATAAAAGCATAAAATTGTCTCTGGCTAGGATGAGAGCACGAGTGGAAGGGGAATTACTTTCACAGTTTGTAAAGTTGTTGAAGGTACAATAGCTCTGTTTGAACTGTTGTTTGACTACGTTCTGTTATTTAGAAAGTACATTCTCAAATTTCTTAAGCTCTCGGCAATCACATAGATTTTCTCTACTTACCCTATTCTACAACAAATCATGAAGTCAAAAACTTACATTCAAATAATCACCACTTTTTACTCTGTACAAGTTTATAACACATTTGGTAATAATTGTTTCCTATTCGCTAACATTAGTCAGAAATGAATTCCAAGTTGCCAGACAGTGGCAGTGTACATATTCGGAAGGGGGCATGTGCTATGTATTATGTGTTCTGTTTACATATCCTGTTACGCAGAACAAATAGCATTGGACTATAAATATCCAGAGCAAACATGCGTCATGTATGGCTTCTGATTACTAAAACATTTTTGAAGGATGAGAAATAGTAAATGGCCTTATGAATGATGACTCAAATGCTTTGCATGTCTAGGTTATAAGATGAAAAATAAATAAATGGGAAAAGGGAGGATTATGAACCTGAAATAATGTCCATGGGGCAATTTATCTAAGTGAGGGATTCTCTCTCAGATTAGGATTTGACACTGAGTGAGCTGGGCAGCTAAACGAATCACACAGACCACCTGCTTTAATAGATTTTAGTTGCTAGTGGCTGGTCCTATTGTTTTGTTTTGTTTTTTTCCTCCTGAGCCACTGTGTGTGTTTTCTTTTTTAATGTAGGAACTTAGGGGCACTATCTGGGAGATTTTAAATTTGTTTCATGCTCAAAACAACATGTTTAATGATGCAAGATGGTATCTTCCTTGGAATTTCTGGTGTCTAAACAGCGGACACATCCCCACTACACCCACTCCATTTCCCAAGCAGACCTGTGTGTATTGAAACCACCGTGTTGGTCTGAAGTCCTACAAAGACAGGGTCTCTGAGTCTAACTTATTTGCATCCTCATCCAGGAGAGCCTTTGGCCTCTCTGAGTTTGATTATTGTCCTCCAGTAGTGCTACTAGGACTTCTCTTTCAACTCTAAACATGGCTAGGATTCTAATGTTATTTCTCTTAGGGTCCACAGAATGCTGATTTGGGAGGTTGAGATGGCCTCACTGATTTCTGTCTTACATCAGTGTTTTCCCAACTGCTCCATCTCTTTTGAGAATATACTATTTGGGCTTTGTGTCAGCTGGCTTTCTGTGTCACAATCACCGTGCCACCCACCCCCAATATCCTGGTCTGTCTCAGCTTCCCTTTGGGACCCTTCATCCATGTAAGCTTGACAATTAGATTCAAATTGCTATCTGCATCTTCATTTCAATCGCAATCTTGAAAGCATACAAGCATGAACTAATTCCCTCAATCTAGCTCCGTATTTACCTACCAACTCATTAAGAAGCGGCTTTAGCGCTAAAGCAAGAGCTCATATATTAGAGAAGGAAAACAATTTATTTGCAAGTTCATTTGGGCATTTTCTCCAATGTCAAAGCAAATGTCTGTCCTTGAGATATAAGGGTGTTTTCTCGCCAGCCTGGTCTCTCTGGCTGTCTGATTCCTCAATTAACTGAAACTTCTGTGCTGGTGATTTCATCCTGGACTTATTTAGTGGACAGGCTAGAAATAGTCATCCGGTGACTTACATGCGCTGGAGAGCATCACTTTAATTGCTGCCCGAGTATTCCTGCAAGAAGGGCTCTCTGGAGAGGGTGTGTTGGAGATGTATAACAATTTGCAAAGGATAAGGAAGGGTATTTTGATGCTTTGCATTGGAGGCCTAGAATCTAAAACAAAATTACAAAAGCAGACACAAATACATCAGCTTTTGTATTAAGCTCTGTGTTACAGAGCAGAATTCAGTGCCTGGGATTTCTGCCTAAAGTCTCAGTTAAACATGGTGTGTTTTTCTTTTCTTATTTAAAAACCTCATGGGATTTATTTATGATATTGCTCTGCTTACAAAGTTTCCTCTTCCTGTGGACATCAAAAAAGTAAAACATATTGAGAATTGCGAATTTTCTTTCTAATTTTCAAGATTAGAACATTAGAAAAAGTAATCCTACCTGCCAAGAAAAGGGTTTTAAAGAATCATTCCTACCTGACCAACAAAAACTACTATCCTCTTTACTTGGCCATTCAAAGGATAATTTTCTTTTAGTTACCTTCAGGGGATAAAGTAATGAACAATACCGTTTCCTGTTGTCAAAACCCTTACAATATAGTTGGAGATACCTGTGAACTTTTATTGGCATTGAAATTTCGTTGCATATCTTCTTACGTACATATGCGAGCATGCAATAAATACACTCGCCTATATAAGCATGCAAACTTTAAAAGTTTTAGATCAGATGGTAGACATCAATCCATTGTCTCCCTGGGGCCAGAGGATGAAACAGGTAAGAGAAGCAGGTTGGCTGTAAATGAACATGTGTGCAAACTGCATGGCTGGTGAGCCTTGGACAGGCGCTACTTCACTGTGCAGCTCCAACCGAGGTGGGAATGTGGACACAGAGTTGTCAGATATGCAGAAGTGTAAGGATACATTGGAAATCCAATTTTTGAGTGTATTCTCTTAATTTTTAAATGTTGGCTGAACATCATAAAATACTGAAAAGTGAGCAAAACACATCTGTATGGACAGATTTGGCCTGTAGACTCCCACTTTTATGACCTTTGGCATTTACTGTTTTAAAACATTTTCAAATAAAGATAAATATGGACATTTTTCTATGACATTAGATAATCTTCTAATGTATCATTTTAACAGGTACTTTAGATTTAGTTTTGTAGCCATATTATAATTAAATAATCCTGATTTATGACACAGGTCACTTCCAATTTTTCACTCTAATAAACAATGGTACAATGAACGTCCTTTCACATGTGAAACTACAACTTTTTAAAAGATATATTTTATTGATTTTTGACAGAGAGGAAGGGAGAGGGATAGAGAGTTAGAAATATCAATGAGAGAGAAACATCCATCAGCTGCCTCTTGTACACCCTCTGCTGGGGATGTGCCCTCAACCAAGGTACATGCCGTTGACTGGAATCTTACCTGGGACCCTTCAGTGCACAGGCTGACACTCTATCCATCGAGCCAAACTGGTTAGGGCTGAAACTAAAATTTATATGGACTATATTTTAGGATAATGTATGAATAAATTTAATATTTATTTTTTCCAAATAGTATAAAAAACAATTTACACTTTCTCTACAAATTTGAAAATCTAATTCTATCATCTACTAAATATTTTCATAATCATAGGTCTAGTTAGGGGCTTTCCATTCTATTTCCTGGTTTTATATATTTTATCTTTGTATCAGTAATGTTATTTTCCCTATTGTAATTTATAATACCTTCAGAGCCTCTAATTACACATTTCCCCATTTATTAGTGTGCTGTTTTCAATTATCTTCAATACATTTCCATTCTATCCTATCTAATAAAGAAGAAATATGCTAATTGACCCTCACACCATCTCAATGATGGCAGTGTCCACAGCCAATAAGAAGGGAATATGCTAATTGAATATCATGCTTTCAAAGACAGTGGTGCCCACAGCCAATAAAGACAGAATATGCTAATTGACTGCCATGCCCTCAAAGATGGTGGCACCCAAGCCAAAGATGGTGGCACCCAGTCCCCTCAGCTCCACTGGGGTGGCAGGCATGAGACAAGGCCAGGCCCACGCACCTGTCTCCAGAGTCCCCCAGTCCCCTCAGCCTTTCAGCTGCCCAAGGTGGGCCCAAGGCATGGGCAAGCCTCAGATGGCAGCTACCTAGCCACACAGAGCTGCTTAAGGCTCAGATAAGCAGGGCCGGCTGAAGCTTGTGCTGTCAGCAGTGGCAACAGCAGAGGTGTGATGGAGGCATTGCCTTCCCCTGATTTCCAGGTCACCTCCTGCCCGTGAGGGTTCCTGGACTGTGAGAGGGGGCAGCCCAGGCTGTAGGACCCCCTTCTCCAGTGCATGAATTTTCATGCATTGGGCCTCTAGTTTTAAATAAACATCAGACTTTTGTGAATCCCTTTATTCATATTGAACTGTTATAAATTAACTTGGGGAAAAATGAACAACTGCTTAGTAGTAAGTCTTCCCCTACAGAAATGTTTTCGACTCACTCAAGTTTTATCTTTTGTCCCTGTATGGTGCCTTGTAGTTTTCTTCATATATATCTAACATGAAATTTTTATAGACCTGTGCTTATATGTATATATTTCTATATAGTTTGCTAAAATTGACCTGACTTATTTCTAGTTGCCCAGCGAATATAATCTGTCACTATGTTTATAACTGTATTGTATACACATATCCATACTTCATATAGACTAAAGAGCATATGTTAATAAAATAAAACTATTAATCTGAATTTGGCCACCTCTACATAATGTATATAGGATGTATTCACATATGAAAGCTATTATTTAACATCTGGCCATTTTCCATGTACAAATCATTGATATTTTAGTTAAAGATTATGCTTATTAATTTACTCTAAATGATGCCCTGAATTTACCTTGTGTAGAACTGAGAGTTTTCCAAAATAATAAAGACAGCTTATAAATCTGCAAAGTGTCCCTTCCCAATTAAAAGAACTATTTCACTCTATAAATTAGCTGAGATAATACAGGATCTGGTCCCACTCATAAATTGGTTTTATCACATAATTTAAGATACTTATAAATAAAACATCATATCCAAAATATTTAATAAATTTCTTTAATCACATAGACTTGTAAAATAAGCTAATAATTATGGCAAATATTTGAATAAAGACAATAAAGCTGAAAGTGTGTCTTTGTTGGAAAGAAGCAAAGGCACTTTGGTGAATATTCTATAACCAAATAAATACCTTTATATTGAATAAGGAATTGATGTGGCTTATCTAGTGTGGCCCAGCAAGGTTGAAATAGTATTTTTAAGTCAATCATATAGTATTAATTCGATTAAAATGCAAAAACAACTTGAAGATAACTTTTGATACATAAAATAACCAGTAAAGGTCAGTAAGCACAGACACAAAATACATTACTCACTCTTCTGAATCGCCACTGATGTTTGAGCTCTGACACTTTTGACTATAAAAATGGCAGGTTTATTTTTGTTTTTGAATGTCCCCACCTTCCCCCCAAGGCCTGTCACTCTGTGATGGGGAGGTCAGGGAAGGGGTTGGTGCCCGCAGCAGGTACACTCAGGGAGGCAGAGAGCATATGAATAGCAAGGTCCTGATTTCACCTTTCATCATAGAGTTTCCTGCATTGACATGGCAGCTCAACAGTCACATGAAAGCAACCTTCAAACAAAACAGCGGAAGCGTGGTCACACTATTTTTTAGCACCAGGTATATGTGCTGATTGAGTGGTTTTTAAAAAAGAATAGTTTATTACTTTGTAGGGAGAGAGAAGAAGGGAGAAGAGAGAAACACTGATGTGAGAGAAGACATCTATGGATCAGGGATTGAGCCCGCAACTTGAGCACGTGCCCTGACTGGGAATCAAACCAGTGACCTTTCGGTGCATGGGATGATGCCATCCACTGAAGCACACTGGCCACGGTGTGGTTGAATGGATTTTTCATTTTTCAGTTGGTGGTTGTGATGACTATGCAGGTTGATTTTGTGAGTGCTTTCTTCTTCGGAAAAAGAAATCAGGTATGCAAAGCATCTGGGATCTGCATTTCCCCTCATCATACTTATTGCTCTATGATTTGGGTTGTATTTTCTTGATCATTGAAATTTGAAATAAGAATTCCGTGCCTGACGTACCTGAAAACATTTCTTTATTGATAAAATAGCATCAAAATCGTGCCCACCCCATTCCCATGTTCTTCTTAGAGTGGGTTTATTTAAGTGACAAACAGAAAGCTACTGAGCTAGCGTTGGCTGCTTTTCCATGGATGGTCACCCCAAGCACTTCTCCATGTGCCTGCCAAGGACTGTGGCTACATCTCCAAGGGAGTCTGTGCACGCTCATGGGTTTACATTATACTCTACGCTCTTCAAGGAGCTAGTGCTGAGAAGAGCCAACATTCTAAAAAATATATACAAAGAATAGGCTGGGTGTCATAGGTGGCACTATTGTTATCCTTCCTTTCAGAGATAAGAAAACTAAGAAAACTTAACATAAAGGCTAAGTAAGTTTTCCAGTGCCGGCTTGTGGTGCTCAAGTTGGAAGCCAAGGGAATGTAACGGCAAAGCTCTTCCTCCTGATGATGTAAACTTCTCACTCATAAGAGCATGGCATGCCTTTCTCTCTATCTCCTTCTCTCTCCTATGTGTGTGCTCTCTCTCTCTGTCTGTTTCTCTATCTCCCTATCTGTCAGTCTCTCTCTCTGACTCTGTCTCTTGATACAATTGTAACTCACATCTATGAATGAAAACATCACACAGTAAGATACATTCATGGTAAACTCATCAATTTCTCTCATAACTGTGATGCTTAATTTTATGTATCAACTGGATTAGGCAATAGTACCCGGTTACTTATTCAAATATAAATGTAGATGTTGCTAAGATGCTATTTCGTAGATGTGATTAACAGCTATGATCGATTGAATTTAAGTAAAGGAGATTTGTCTCAAAAATGCAGGTGGGTCTCATTGTTGAAGCTCTAGGAACAAAACCTGAGGTTTCCTGAAGAAGAAGAAGAAATTCAAAACTCCTGCATTAACTTCTGCCTGAGTTTTTAACCTGCTGGCCTGCTCTACAGACTTCAGACTGGCTAATGCCCACAACTGCAGGAGCCAATTCTTCGAAGTTAATCTCTTTAGATAGATGGATGGATAGGTGATGATAGGTAGATAGATAGATAGATAGATAGATAGATAGATAGATAGATGATAGGTAGGTGGGTAGATAGATAGATAGATAGATAGAAAGATAGGCATCCAGTCGATCTTTATTGGTTGTGGTAAGTATGTTCTGTAAAGTCCAGGCAAACACTAAATTAGTGAATACTGCTGCTAGTTGACATACAATGTCTGGTTCCTGCAAGCCTCTATGTTCACTAACCAATGTATAACTTTCTTTTATGTATGTGTGTTTCTGTTTAAAGACATCTTATTTAACATATGTTATTGATTCATTAACATTAAACTCACAGTCAACATCACTATAGCTCAGGCCTGAATATTTTCTCCACAGGGCACATCACAGCTTTCTTGTGCTTAAGAATACTGGACAGCACTAGGCTTGGGGATCATTTTAAACACACACACACACACACACACACACACACACACACACACAGCACCAAATGTGAAAAACATGGCATTAAATGGACCACAAAAAGGACACAAGAAGGCAGAGCGTCATCTTGTTTAACCTGGGAACATGTATGTCAGGTGACTCACATTGCCAATGCTCCATGCATACCTGGCAATGAACATGAAAGCTCACGTATTCATTTGGGAGTTCCCAACACAATTTAGCAGGTAGGTGAATTCACAAAAAAACGACAATATCAAGTATATGTACATAGCCATATATCCTCTTATTCTGTTTCTCTGGAGAATCCTAATTAATACAGTGACCATATCAACACAACTCCAAATAAAGTGACTTTTTTTTTAGTTATGAATAAGCAAATCCAAACAGAACAGAAAATGAAAGTAAAAGCTTGTGAATGATGTCAATGGCATCATTGAAAATTGATTGTGCATGTAATGCTATCAGGTTGACATAGTGGAGAAAGAGTTCACATCAGAGGATAAAAAAACCAAGCAAAGACTGTTAATCTGTGTAAATATCTTTGAAAAAAATATACCCCCTTCTTGACCTCTAGAAAGATAACCCAAGCCTGGCAACGTCCTTAAATGGATTAAGTATGGTACCCATCTCAAAAATTTGTTGTAAAAATGAAATATGATCATGACAATGTGGTAGGGAGCAGTCTCAATTTAGAGGTAAAATATTGCAGTGCATATAAGTTCTGTGGTATCGGAAAAGCAAAATAGAGTCTGGGAAAGGTGGAAATAGGTGACTGAGAGAAAGAAGTTAAATAAAGGAATACTTATGTATCTTTTTTTAGAAAACTCAGACTGTATGCTATAATGAATGGAGATCCAATACAATTTCTAAAAAAGAAAGTATGTGGATAAATTTGTATTTGAATTAGGTCTTTGAAACTGTTGTGCAGGAGGGCTTTGAAAGGACTGAACTAGGATCAGGGAGGCCAGAACCTAGACCACGAGGATCCACAGCAAATACCAAACCCTAGGGCAGGAATGATAGGGATGGAAAAGAGCTGCTGGATTTCACAATGTGAGATTGAATGTGGG